>JAOXYF010000013.1:6539784-6564808 GCA_028565775.1 Sternarchorhynchus goeldii | reverse complement strand
CCTCTATCTCTTCTTCTCTGTCACCCTCTTCTCTCTCTCTCTCTGTCTCCCTCTGTCTCCCTCTCTCTCTTTCAATCTCTCCCTCTCTTTCTTCCTCTCTCTCCCCCTCTTTCTCCCTCTCTCTCTCCCTCTCTCTTTCAATCTCTCCCTCTCTCTTTCTCTCTGTCACTCTCTTCCTCTCTCTCCACCTCTTTCTCCCTCTCTCTCTCTCCCTCTCTCTACCTTCCATCCTTCCATTCTCTCTACGACCACCACACCTGACGCAACTCCAGGTAAGAGATGCTTGATCATGTGATCAGGTGTCCCGTGGGACAGTACTGCCGGCCCATTTCAACAGGACCCCATAATTAGCACTGACACACGCACAAGTTATGCATCCCGCACCTCCCGCAGTCACAGCAATTTTACCGCGTTAGGAAGGAAATTGTTTATATGGGAGCCTTTAAAACAACAACAACACTCTGTGACTGCTAGACCTGAATGCTGCTTTTAACTCACTGTGAAAGATGGCTGTTACTGTTTTTAATATGGCAATTCTAGACCCAGACAAGACGTTCGTTCTTATTCAGTTAAGCTAAAGGGTCCTTCAGCTTTCACCAGATCAGTAATGACTTATCCATTTAGCTGTGTGTGTTAAGGCACTACATTGCCAAGGTCTTGATGAAGGTTTCGTAGGTAACTAAACCCGTTAGACTGCCCCATCTAAAACCCTTTGCCTCAGGCGTCCAGACTCTAAACGCGTCCGCGGCGTTCTAGAGTGCTGCCGTGGCAATTAACGGATAAATACTCATTCATGCCGCGTTTTTGTTAACAGCTCTGACCTTTCGCATCTGATTTATTCACTGCCAGTAAGCGGCTGGCGTTGGCTCGTCCCAGACAGCCCCACCCCCGCCATGCTCCAGCACGTGTATGCTTATTATTAACACAACCAAAGTAGTGTACTTAATGCATTTCATTTGCTGTTTATCCCTGTGCATGTGTGCGTGTGTGTGCGTGCGTGCGTGTGTGTGTGTGTGTGTGTGTGTGTGTGTGTGTATGTGTGTGTGTGCGCATGTCCGTAAGCTCTGGTGAAAATGGAATGATGTGTTGTGCGAGGGGCTGTTCATTTAGATAAGGCAGACTTTAGTGAGGCATGAAAAGGTTTGTGTTGGAGTGCTGTATCACATTGCTTTGCTAGCCATGGGCAGGAGCACTGACGTATCACCACTCTCTCTCGCTCTCTGTCTCGTTCACTATCTCTCTCTCTTTCTCTCTCTCTCTCCCTGTCTCTCTCTCTCTCTCCTAGCCTAGCCTTTGGAGAGAAACTTGAAGTAATCCTATTTGTCAACATCACAGGTGCAAGCTGAGCTGTAGGCTGTCTGGGCAAGAACTCCGGCCTGGGGCTTAGAGTGAGAGGAGAAGCCTTATGGGGTGTGTGATCCGTGCATGTGTGTGTGTGTATGCGTGTGTGGTGTGTGTGTGTGCGCGTGTGTGTGTGATCCATGCGCGCGTGTGTGTGTGTGCGCGTTTGATCCATGCACGTGTGTGTGTGTGCATGTGTGTGCGAAAATGTGTGTGTGTATTTAGCCTGTTACATTATACCCCAAGATACTCGAGATGTCTTGAGATCGCAGATGAGCCCACATGTCATTTTCAGAGCCTCCAGTATTTCCAGAAAATCTGTTCCACTTGCTCAGATGTTTTTGGCTCTTACCTGGTCTCCCTTCAGGTGTGACTCAAGTCTTAAAGACAAGCGCTCATGCACAAAACCAGGCTACACGCACAAGCACGACAGTATTGCTCTGCTGGTAGGAGGAACACAGGGCTGCATCAGTCTTAAATCGACAACTTTAAGGGACGAAGGACTGACAAATTAGATTAGAGCCAGCATTAGCACAGACCACAGAGTCTGTCATTAAGATAAAATGATACTATTGCAGCAGCTTTTCTCACGACAAGGTTGATTTGTCTCTTTTTTTTTCATCTTTCACCTCATATACATGGTCATGCCTTTTTCCAACCTAACTGTGTGAAAGAAATCGCTGCAGAGCATCTGGTTTTGTGTAATTCAGTCTTTATCTGCTGATATGGATTGTAATTCTGTTCATTCCGCTGGTTTGGTGTCTAAATGAGGCCTTGTGAGGGGCTTCTAGTGAAATGTGGATAAGAGTTATGGGTCTGTCTAATGGCTGTTGGTTTAACTGGTTCAGAGCTACAGGCCTACAGCTGCGAACCTCATCACTCTGAACAGAAGCACATTCACAACGTTTAATTACGTTTCTAGCAAAGCCCGACCTGTGATGCCGTGAAGCAGAGCACACGGCTTTGAACCGTTCCACAGACACAACACAGTGAATGGTGGCAGGTCACAACATCTGCATTGCTGGAAAATTGCCAGGCATTAAGGCTGCTTTGGTAGTTGTTAACTGATACTAACACCAACTGTGTCCATTCCAGTTTCCCATCTGCTCTTATGACCAGCCACAAACACAGTAGCAGTCTAGACTTGTACTGATGGTGGGGAAAATCACATTGTATTTTACCTTCAGGTTTTTGGCCAAACAAAATGGAAGATGTAACAACACTAAAGCAGCAGTTTTGTCCATGGGAGATACTTTTGCTCGTTATGTCTGCTTTTAGAAGCAGGTTTCATTTGTCAAGCGCTCTTTCTAAGGGCAGGATTACAATGTTAGATAACTTTGCGTCTGGTTTCATTAAGTCATTCTGTCAGTGATTAGTTTAGTGATAACTGGTACGGTGCAAGAGAGTGAAGTGGCCTTTTCAATGTTATCACTTCATCATTCAGAAGACTAGCATACTATTGGCATTAGAGTAATACAAGTGAAGTAAAATAATGTATTCAGGAAGCAAATCTGTGTGCTTTCCAGTTTCCCCTTTTTCAGTACAATCTTTGCCTTGTTTACCCCTAAAATAAAAATGCAAGATTAATATGGATTAATCATTTAGCTCTTTACAATGGTGTGAATTACAACGCACCCTTCTGATATGACCACTGCAAAACTCATGGAGCTCCCTGTCCATCATGATGTTACATTAGGGTTTGCATGGGAACAAAACATGGTTGGATAAAGCCTAATACAAAGCACTGAGTATGATTGGTTAAGTCTGATCGAGGCTGGCCACCTGAGGGTTGCCTGACATTGGTCGACATTAGTTCCTATGTCAACCACAAAAGAATTAATCCAGTGAAAACATAAGATCACTTTTCTTGACTCTATTTTTACTGTGACAATTATCAGTCGTAACTGAAAGGCGACAGAAAAATTGTCATTTGCTTTTTTTGTCATCTGAAAATATTCACAAGTATGTGAACGTTAGTATGGGTTCAGTACTGGTATTTACGTTTGTTTACATTGCAACAGGCATGTGGGAGGTTGTGTTTATCAACGATTAGAAACTGCATGTTTTTTTTTATCAGAGGGAAATGAAATATGACTGACATGAAAACTGACGTTAAAGTGCATGTCTGTGGTGACCAGAAGACTGACGTTAATGTGCATGCCTTTGGTAACCAGAAGCACGGCACATCAAAACTCCAATTTGTTGGATCAAAAAAAAAGTGTTTTAAAAAAAAGTCTTTTAAGTGTACACTTCAAAACAAGTTTTTAATATTCATATGGTGTAATTGTAAGAGTGGTTCATTTTGTGTTTCTCTCCTGTTCTTTTGGCGTTTTGAATGTTTTGTTGCGTACGCTGTTTCTATCCTGGGTTTTTTTCTGTTGCCAACCCTAAGCAAACGGTTTCTGAGCTTTGTCATGTCATGCTGTCTTTTGGTGAGCCGTCTCTGAGTCCTCTGGCTCTCAGGCGGTAATAAGCTGACCGTTTCACTGAGCTTCCTGACAGCGGTTTAGCCAGGTGCAAGCAAGGCCTAGTGATAGCAGAAGAGATGCCCATAAAAATGCCATCCAAGCGTGGTTGTGGTTCAGCTGAATTCCTGATGCTTGTGCCGTTGGGGGGAAGGATTCTGTCTGGCACCAAGGGCTCCTCTGCTTAATCAGTCTGCTAGCAGCCAGGGTGTCTGTGAAGCAGGTCTCCTTGTTCTGGTCTCTCTTCTTCCACGTTCTCTCGGCCTCGGCGTTTGCTGGCTCAGGTGCACATCCTTTCGTCCTGTTCCTTTGTGGAGGGACTGGCATCAGCACAACAATGCAGAAGGACCCATGTACAGGCCTTGCTTGGTCACGGCCACCTTGCCATTCTCTGTCCTCGATGAGAAACCTAAGTCAGAATATTAAACTATGAAACATTCCCCCAGACCCTCTAACTCAGGTCTACTTTATTATATCGCAGCACTCTCTAAATCTCTCTCACCCACTTTCTTTCTCTCTCTCTCTCATTCATTCTCCACTCTCTCTCTAATTCTTTCATTTTCCTCTCTCATTCTTTCATTCTCCTCTCTCATTCTTTCATTCTTCTCTCTCTCTCTCTCTTTCACTTTCTCTCTCAAGAATAGCAGGCAACATGTATTATTTTATGCAGATCAAGCTGTGCTGCCTCGAAAGTTAAATCAGGATTATTGTGTAAAAAAAGTTGAAGATTAGTCAGGGGATTTACTTTGTCCTTGTGAGTCCCAGAGTGTGGCATCTCTGCAAGGCAACGCTAGTAATTAAGAACAAATATCACATAACAAATATCACATAACAAATATCACATAAGTCTTTCTTGACACACAGGCTGTCCAATGGAGAACATTTTGATATTTTCAGCTGTGGTATATTATTAATGTGGGTGGCTGAGCTGTGTACTGCTGTTCACCAAGAATGACAGGAGATTAAGACTGATTAAGGAGGGGAAATCAGTTAACACAGTCTTCATCCAGTTCAGCATGCTTCCTAATTAAAGGTAGTCATCAGGAGCTGCTGCTTATCTGCTTCTCATCTCTGGGGCCCCTCTAGTCTTTTAACTCGCATACCAAATGCGCTGTGTAAACTTCTTTAGATGGAGGACAGATGAAATTAATTCATTTTAAATTTGCAGACGAAGCTGCCTAAAAGTTTCAGCTTGCCAATTATTTTCAACCAGGTGCTGGGTACTTCCCTCCTGTGTAGAATGAAACCCTGGCAAAGACAGAGAAGGAAGCATGATCTCAGAGGATGGTTTTGAAGACTTCTTGTTGGTTTTTTTTGTTGTTGTTGTTGGTTTTTTTTAGACCGTCATTTTCATTTTATCATTGCAATAGTGACTGTGTTTATTCTGTATATATATCCTTGTAGAAGTGGTTAAGGATTTATTGATACACCATATATGTACAAGATAAGAAATATCTTGATAAAAAATAATGTATTCATCCTGAAGGAAGTTCAATAGATCATGTAAATGAGGATGAATCAAGTTCCGCTCTACACAGTATGCCATCTAATTGTCAGTAATCAAGTTATTACTATTATTCTTACTATTATTATTAGTAGGTCTTGAAATAGCTGATTACCATTTCATGACTAGCAGGGGAAAGGTACTTCTTGATTAGCATTCAGTGCGAAAAATCTAAAGTTCAAATTAATCATGTGAAGAGTGTAGCGCACGTAATCGAACTTGAGTTTATGCCACAGTTGTAACACAGTTGTTTGCAAAGGGCATACTATGGTTTGGCTGAGATTTTAGCTGTCAGCTAGCATTGTTTAGCATTTTACGAAGCATCACGTCACATCTTCGCAGTGGCTAGCATTGTTTAGCATTTTACGAAGCATCACGTCACATCTTCGCAGTGACTAGCATTGTTTAGTATTTTACGAGGCATCACGTCACATCTTCGCAGTGACTAGCATTGTTTAGCATTTTACGAAGCATCACGTCACATCTTCGCAGTGACTAGCATTGTTTAGCATTTTACGAAGCATCACGTCACAATTTTCGCAGTGGCTAGCCTTGTTTAGCATTTTACGAAGCATCACGTCACATCTTCGCAGTGGCTAGCATTGTTTAGCATTTTACGAAGCATCACATCACATCTTCGCAGTGGCTGCGTGTGCTGCTCCTGGCACAGCGAGCGATAGCATCTAGAGGGCAGCTGTGTTTTTGGCCACAAGCCTGACGCTCCGTACTTCTGTGGATTGCTGTGTTAGTCAGGCGATTAGCATGCAGTTGCTAGGAGAACAGCACTGCCTGGAACAAAACCCAGACAGAGATGACAATATAATGACAGTGGCTCAACAGGTATAAATGTGGTGCTACACAGCCTAATTTCACTAATGAGCCCTCCTGCTTAACGGACAAAGAGGCCTAGTTAGCAGAATCAGACGTTCTGGTTTATAGTTGGTACAAATACAGCGTGGCGGTTAATGCTATATGCAACCATGAAATAAGCAAACGTATGAAAGCAGACACTCCTAATCTACTTGAGGCAAACCCTTAACCCAACCATTATTCATTAATCCCAACTCCCAAGACACTTCAGACGGGTCATAAAGGCTGGAGATTACCAGACTGAACAAATTTAGAAGTAATAGAGGATTAAAAAAGAGGGTCTGTCTTAGGTCCTGAATAAGGAACTGATGCTTTAAAAATTTCATGAACCTTTTCTCAATTTTTTTCCACAATCCTATCCGCATTACTATGACTAGGACAGTTAAGGTTAAATTTAACCTGTGTTTCTGGGCTTTAATTACTGATGCAGGTCAGACTGTGCTATTATTTAGGCTATAAGTGAAAGTTGGAGTCGAAGGAACAACTCCTAGGTGTGACTCAGAAGCGTTTGGTATCAAGCCATCAGCACTGGAAAATCCCACTCCTTCCCTAGTACATTTGCAATTACATGGATCAGTGAAGGTTGCACATTGAGTAAAGGTTTCATTTTCGAATGTAAAGCTAAGTCCACTTCTCTGAATCTGAACTTAAACCTGTCGGGTATTGCTGCCATTCTCCACAAACCAACGTCATTCTCCACAGCTCCATCAAACATTTTCATTAGCGTCAGTTCAGCAAACCTTGAGGGCATGAATAATCGGTTTATTTTAGCATATCAATCACGCACAACGGCAATATTTGCATGCATACGTATTTTATCAAATGGGGTTAAGGCTGATCCTGCAGATCGCCGTGATAAATAGCGTCTTCTTCCTCCTGTGTTCCTCTGAATTGGTGCCATACCGTGCGCTGTGATTGGGAACAAGGTAAAATGTGCATCCATCCTGCATCCTGTGAAGGAGTCAGTCTGGAAGCCCAGCCTAATGGCCTGAATATTTTAACCGACACACACTGTATGCAGAGGAAAAGACTACTGCCAGTCAGCTGTTAGCTTCTCAGTGATAAATACATCAAAATGGTCAAACGAAAGAACTTTCACGGTGACAAAACACTGCAGTTTCTTTTCTGTATTACCAAGAAAAGTGTGTGTGTGTGTGTGTTGCTGCCAGCTGCCTCTAATGAGGACGGGGTATGACCCCAGACCAGTTTGAAGCTCCACCTCCTTTTTGCGTTCATGTCTCTGTGACCCAGGTACAGTGTCCTTCTTTGCTTTCATGTCTCTGTGACCCAGGTACAATGTCCTCCCTCCTTTCGGCTGTTTTGCTGGTGGATGTCAGAGCTTCAGAGCCATTTCTAGGGGCGCTTTATCGAGAGCAGGCGGGCTGAAGCCCCGCCATTAGGCCCTGCTGCGGCCAGTCGCCTGTGAAATGAGCTTGTGGCATTTCCACTAACGGATGTGGAGGAAATCCATCATAGAACGCATGTTTGCTACTATCTTTAAAAAAAAAAAAAAGACCACAGCAAGACAAGCTCTTCAGCAGCCAGGCTGACGGCTTGGAGGAGTCGTGCGCCATGTTCAGGTGGTGCCTTTACAATCTGCGCTCACAGCTGTTCGCTCCACCTCCCGCACCCACTCCACTGCCAGCCTGCTGTTCTGAGCGCCTGGGTCTGATCCGAGATCAGACTGGTGTCCGGGCCGCTGTGCGAGGTGCATAGCTAAAAGCCCATTAGCCGGCGCACTGAGCACAGATGGGGCAGCAGTTGCACAGCTTGGCTGGTAAACTGCGCCGCACTGCAGAGGCAAGGGTTGGAAAGTTCCAGAAATGTGCTGATTTGGTGGACGGTCACAGTCGTCGAGGTGGGATGCGAGAGGGGAGGGTTTACACAGGGATGCTAAAGTCAATATGTGAGTGCAGAACGGAAACTTTCTCTCTCTCCATGTCTCTCTCACTCCATCCCTCTCCCTCTCTCCTTCTCTCTCACTCCATCCCTCTCCTTTCTCTCACCGTCCCTCTCTCTCTCACTCTATCTTTATCTTTCTCAGTCTCTCCTCTTTCTCTTACTGTCTTTTACCATTTCAGATATTCTCTCCTCTCTTTCCCTATTATTCATTTTTATTTTATTTCATTATATTGTTTTTATCTTTATGACTGGCATTAAACAGTTTGCCAATGCAGTTTAAAAAGCGAGATATAAAGAATGCTTGCATATTAATATGTAACAAAATACATTAAACATGAATAAATAAATAAATAAACAAACACATCATGTAACATAGTGTGTATATGAACTTGTATAGAAAGCCATCAAGATCTTAAATATTCCTAAAATGATGTAGAAATAAGACATACTTAGCAGCTTAGCTTTACTTAGCTGTGGTAACTATCTTTGCTTTTTTCTAAGTGTCACTGAAATTTTGTAATGTTTTAAAGTATATATCTCATAGTTGTTAATATTTAGGACAACAGAAGACAATAAGGGTAATTTCCAGTAGATCATTGTCTTCACTGTCTTTTCTCTCTTGGCATTAAGCTTCTGCAGTGTGATCCACTCTAAACTTCGAGGATAATGTCAATGTCCTAGATTTTGTTATAGTTTTTCTTTAATGTGAATGTTTATTGTTTAGACTGTGTGCTTAAATTGGTGGTATGTTTGGGGACCAGTAGCATTTTGTTTTGTTGGTTTTGTTATGTGTATTTTTAAGGTCAAATTGTTGTCGATTTTTTTGATTGTTTCTAGAAGGTTCAGCATGACATTCTCTGTCTTATTCTTCTTCCTCTCCGTTTCTCTCCCCTTCATCACTTCTTCCTTTCCTCTTCATCTTTCTCAGATCAGGACATGATTTGGAGGGGGGAGGGGGCTTGTGCCGCAGTGCTTCCACATCTGTATTGTTCTGCGAAAAACAGTTCATTGTCAGGGACCAATATAAATTGTCCTGGTATGCTGCATTTCCATAGCAACAAAACAATTGCTACAGAGTAGCAAGCAGGACTCTTCCAGTCACTGTCAATTTCCATCTTCCACCTATTCAGTGACTTCCTTTTTCCTCCCATTACAGCAGCCTCGTGATTTATTGCCTGCTTAGACTGCTGAAATTTGTCCGAGTCATTTAGTTTTTCTGAGTTTCACTACTGATTACCCAGCTTCTTAGATTCTGGTTTTACAAGTGCATGTAATGTACTGTTGTCTACAAATGAACATTAAAGGCTGTAAGTTTGTGGCTGTACTGGGGCACTAAAGTCACTTAATGCTGCTGTTGACTCATTTTCTAGTGCGCACACACATATGCTACTGTTTGTTTGTTTGTTTGTTTGTTTGTTTGTTTGTTTGTTTGTTTGTTTGGTGGAGATGGGCACAGATGGGTGGAGATGAGGGGAGATGGGTGGAGATAGGCAGAGATGGGTGGAGATGGGCAGAGAAGAGTGGAGATGAGCAGAGAAGAGTGGAGATAGGCAGAGATGAGTGGAGTGACGTTACTTTTGAATCTGTTTTGGCTTAAAACCTCGTATTCGCTGGTGCCTCCTCAGACCTGCTCTTACCACAAACACAAGTGCAGCACAGTGTGTTTCTCACTGTATGCAAGCACATAAAGACCCGTGCAGTTTCTCACAGTGCGAGGGGGACCATGATCAAATTACTAAGTAAATGCAACGTTTTTTTATCAGGACGTGTTTTATAAGGAAAACCAATTCTGTTGTGATTAATAAAGTTGAAATAGACAGCAAAGGCATCATTATGCACCAAAAATTATAGACTTGAAATAATTTGACATAACACATATATGTAAATATTAATTTTACTCTCATTATAGCAGACAATAATAACAACCATAATAATATGCATTATTATACCTATTGTTGATATTGTTAATAATTATTATTGTGTTGTTTTTGTTCAAATTATTATTATTTTTTTATTATTATTATTATCTGTTGTTGGTGCCGCTGTTCCTGTATGTTCACTGCTATGACAAAGCTGCCTCTCGCTTGACTTTTAAAGAGAATGGGTGGATTTAATCTGATTGGATGTTTAAAGGGAATGAGTGGAGTTAATCTGATTGGATGTTGCAGTGGCATGCCTACCACAGCTGCTGATCATGGATGCAGTCTAACCCAAGCTCTTTTAGTAATTGTACCTCTCTGTGCCGGATTAGTGTCTCTACGGCGATCATGAAAACGGCAAACAACATTTCAACCCCACCCACATGGGCCTGCACCAGAGTCTTACGTTTCCACGCTTGTGCTGTGTCCTCAAAAATTAACCACTTAGATTAAAATGTGAGAATAAAGAATCTGGGATATTTGATAAAATATGTCTGTTCATTTCTTTATAAGGGCCCAAATGGCCCAGTTACACATTGTTAATAGGTTTATACAAACGAAGATGGTGAAATGATGTTGTGTGAGTTCAGGTAAAACTGCTCCTGACATCGCCTTAGATAGAAATAGTGTGTGTGTGTGTGTGTGTGTGTGTGTGTGTGTGTGTTTATGCATGTTAAATGTGTTTGGGTCCACACAGTGCTGTGTCTGCCTTGGACAAAGAGAATTGTGATTGAATTTATACTGAGAGCATTTTTCAGATACAAGTTAGTGAGATACAAGCTTTTCCTCCAGCCAGTCAACTGTGCAGAGATGTGAGGAAGCAGTTTTCTTAATGCATTGTGAAAAGGTCCAGATATTGCTGAGGAACTCATGACAGCATCAAGAGAAAGGCATGATAGACAGTACACATGTACCTACATACAAACACACAATTTTGCACTCTGTAACTACTTAGGGAGCAGTGGTCACAGGCTGGGACCCATCCTGGTTTGTTCTGCTCTTGCTGCTAAAAAATACACACAAAACAATCCTTACACACACACACATACACACTTTGAAGGTTCACCCTGCAGCCTCAGAAAGGCTGTGAACCATATTAAACCCAGTGAATCAATTCACCTTGCTGCAACCTCACACACAAAATATGCTTACATGCATACACACACACATACACACACACACACAAACATTAATTCTTTCTCTCTCTCGCCATGTCTCTCTCCCTGTATTGCTCTACAGGAACAGGATGTGAGCCATATTAAACCCAGTACATCTACTGCTCTGTACTGCTCCATATTACACATCTCTCTCTCTCTCTCTCTCTCTCTCTTTCTCTCTGTCTCCCTCTCTCTCTCTACCTTGCTCTCTCTTCTCTTTCTCTCATTCTGAATCTGGCTCTGTGAGTTTTCTTGCGGTAGACCTTAGAAACAGGCTGTGAGCCATATTAACACCACACAGCTGTATCTCTTATGCATACACACACACACACACACACACACACACACACACAAGCTCTCCTGTGTCAGGAGGTGCCTGTCAGCAAAAACAAGACTCAGAATAGTTTCTGAACACGTTTAGAATGAAAAGGAAGCTTCAACGGTGGCCGGGGTTTGCAGTACAGCTTCAGCATGCTTCATTTTGTGCTCATGGCCAGATTCTGTCATCGCAACATCACTTTTGACTATCACTGCTACTTTTCCAACTTTCCCAGGGTCAGATGAAATTCATTTTTCATTTTTTTGTTGGCTAGATCAAGGGTTTTCAACTCTAGCCCTGCAAAGTTTTAAACCTCCTCCAGCATACCTGACCCATAACTCTGCAGTGTAGTCAGCCTTTATGACTGGCATGAAAAACTCCTGCACTGAATCTGTTTCCAACCCGATCCTGATGGAGCCTTCACCCAGTCCAGATTTTTGCTCTGTCCCACACCTATACCTGTTACTCATTCTTGATTGCTGGGTTCAAGCGTGCTGGAAGATAGTGTAGAGCAAAATGTGGATCATTTTGAAGGCTCTGAGAACTGTGTTGGCAAACATTAATCTACAGTAAATTTTGGGAAGTTTGTCAGGTGTGCAAGACAACTCTTCACCAAAGCAGGAAAAAAACTATAATAACGTTTAAATACATGTTTAGCTTGGATTTCGAATAATAATAATAATAATAATGCTATTCCTGTTTATAATAGCTTTTGTTGTTATTGTCTTTCTGGCACATTTCTGGTTTTGCTCAGATGCCTTCATTTCTGTTCTATCCAACTGTGACCCTGAAGGGGTAGAAGTTTTGGCTGTGGATTCTGTGAGCCTGGGTGTCATCCAGAGAATCCAGTTGGGCAATGTGACCCTTTCTTACTTTCACAATGCTTTAAAAAGTGAATCAGTTGATCTCATCTTGTTGTATGTGTACTGATATGAGAGTGCACTGTCTGGAAAATGGGATATTATAATATTTATCATAAGAGATCTCTTACTGAGAAGGTTTATTGTGCTGTCTCCATTATGAATGTTTCCTAATGCTCATGCTTGGTCAAATTTCTATTGCAACAATGTGTAAAGTAACTACACACCTGACTGATCAAAAATAACTTAAGTTAGTATTTTGAAAGGCACAGCCAGAAATGGTCACATGTCTGGCAGCAAGTGAAGGTCACATAGTGAGCGGGATGGAATCTGTGTCCTGTTATCGTCCTGTGTTCACCAGCTGGGTGTGTGCGGCTGCTCAGATTGGCTTGTTTTGCAGACAGCGCGTCTCTAACTAAACGTTGTGCACCAGGCTCGAGGGTCACAAGGGCGTGGCTGAGATGCGGGCGCCCTGCCCGCCTGGAGGAGAGTGGCAGGCTCGTTTCCCCAGCAGCAAAACCACTCGACGCGTGGCGTGCCTGCCAGTACTTTGCCACGGCCTTGTTCGGCCACGTCTGCACCTCGCTTCACGGCTGTACGTCCTACAAGCTCACAGTCGGTATTGTCAGCACCTGAGATTTAACGGATGAAGCAGATCGGCAAGGCTATCTTTATTTCAGAAAGCCAGTCCTCTGGGGGAACAAGAACGAGGTTACACCGCCGAGGTTGGTTTGCCAAGCCGTGCTCAGTGGACAGCCAACCGGAAAATCTGAAGCTCTCTGGCACAGCACAAGATCTATTTTCTGAGGTCCCAAATTGATATCAGACAGCAGATACTTTTATTTCAATTCTGTTCCGCGACTGCTGTGCCACGCGGATCGTCCCACTGGGCAAAATCGCTTTAGATCTTCATTAATCCAAAGTCTTTATGTTTCAACAGGCTTCAGTGTGATCTCAGTGCAATTATTGTTGAAATGCAGTTGTGTTTGGTGAAAAACCATCAGCATTCTTTGTTCTGAAGTCATGTAAAAGTAACATTTAATGACTGGCTGCTTCACACACACACTCACTCAAATATAGTATTTAGTATTTGATCCCAACCACATCATTTAGTAGCATTCTCACATTCATGCAGGTTGAAAAGAGTATTTAATCACAGTATATTTAATCATAGTCCGCTTTTTCTAAGCCAGCTGGACATAACAACCTGTATTTGTGAGTTGCAGCACACGTTAATGGTGAATGTGATCTGTGTGGCATTTGAATGCGTAACTTTTCCCTGGGGCTTCAGTCCAGTACAAGCTTGGTTTCAGCAGTATGCAATTTGCCTGTGCATGGCCAAAAAGCAACAGCTGGTCCCAGAGAACCTGCCCAAGTCCCTTTCATAGCTACTGGGTATCGCTGTTTATCTGATCCATCCGTGTGTGTGTGCTCCTGTATATCCATATATGTAAGCTTTTTAGTGAGCACAAACACATGGACTCTTTACGCACATGTGCATAGACACTAACACTCACCGCATCCTACAGGTTTAAATTCAATACTCTCACACAGCACATACACAGAGATAAACACAGGCCCTCAGATTCATACGCCCATAACCCTAAACAACTCTTAATGCTGTGTCGGGCTCATGACGGACCTGTGAATACATTACTGTCGCTTTCTCCCCTCTCCCCTTTCATTATTCAGCTGTCTCCTCCTTTCCAACCTCAGTTAGCCCGAGGCCGTTTCATTAAGTCGCCGCACAATGTCAGCTCCGCCGCTCCGACCGCACAGGAGATCTCCTGCAACGGAATGAGTTTATGTTTTAAGCAGAGGAAAGGTCCACCTGAGGTAACCTTTCCTGACATTTGAATTTGAAGAGAGCTCACTAAAACATTCCTCTTCGCCAGTGTGCCACCTTGACTAATGCACTTCTCTCTACAGGCGTGAAAGTGCAGGTATCATTTGAGCAGTGGTGTTTTGGGGGATTTTTGTTTATTCGTGTTTGGTTTTATGTTACAAACTCAACTTTATGAAGCTCATTTTACCCCTTGTATGAATACAACCCAGCTACATACAGAAATATAACGCAAACCCAGCAGCTTATTTTAATACCTGTGGACAAAAAATAGGCTAAAATTTGCAATTGAGCACAACTGAAAATTAATGATTAAAATCCTCCTTTCCATACACAGATTAAAGGAAAATTTTGACCAAAGTGCTAGTCTTGCTAATAATGAGGAAACTCCCAGAGCAATTAGCATTATGTAGATTAGCACATATTCCGATAATTATAGACTTTCACTGCTTATTACCTGTTATTTTTAACTATGTTAGCATTTTGGTAAAAATGCTTCCCTTAAGCTGTGTCCTGAACTGAACTACTTCGAGTTATGGTTGAGTTACTCGGTCCAATTGTCTTTCTCCAGAGTGACTCCAATCAAACCTACAGGACATAAAGGATTATATCATATCTGTAGGTGGAAAAACCATTGTTATATGAAAGTAAAGCACATCTGTGTGAAGAGGAACCCTTTGTGTAAAATTGCATTTCAGTCTCAAGCGCTCAGTTGTGCTGCTGGGTGGAGAAATGGTCCTGGGGGGGCTTATATCTCAGCACTCAGCCAGGTTTGTTTTTTTTGTAGGGGTTTTTTTTGTTAGTTTTTTTTTAATGGTCCCACCATTAAAAAAAGTCCCACCAAACTGCCTTCGTGGTGTGGAGATGATTTTTTCAATCATACATTTCCGGTGTTTCATGAATGCTCCTTTGTTCCTGAATGCTCCGGTAAGGAACAAAAGAAAGCTTCATCATTCTAGTGCATCATCATCCTCACTGCACATCTGTGTGCAGACTTGTGCAGCATTGTAGTGGCTTTTATAAAAACATTCAACACGGGTAAAGGTAATACAACACAGAAAACATTCAATGTGGTTAAAGGTGAACCAACATAGAAAACATTCAATATGAATGAAGGTAATACAACACAGAAAATGTAGTACAGTTAAAGGTAACTTCACATAGACCTAATTAGCACAGCTCCACAAATTCCCACCATGAGTACTGGGTGGAAATATGGATTCTGTTGACCCCTACACTGTACTAGGACTGGTATCCATATAGATACATTCATATATATACAGCACCACCACCAACAGGTGTTTTACCAGGCTTAGAATGAAAGGTTTTGACAGTTGTGATGTTCTTTTGAGACCAAGGCTTTTCTGTAAGAAAAAGACCTTCTTCTCAAAGACTGTGAGGTGTTCAGTTTGTGTGTGTGTTGCCTGCAGATATTCATCCTGTAATTCAAGTAAAATTGTTGATGGAGATTTAAGGAACTGATTTAGTTTCATTGTCTGTTGGCAGATGGTTCAAGTCAAAGTCAAATTTATTCATATAGCACTTTTTACAACAAATGTAGTCACAAAGCAGCTTTACAAATGCATGGGTCCAAGTCCCTAATGAGCAACAACAAGGAAAAACTCCCTATGCTGGGATTAGGAAGAAATCTTGGGAGGACCAAGACTCAGAAGGAAAGCCATCCTTCCACTAGCAGGCCAGCTAGTAGCATTCCATATTTAAAGTACAGTTTCTAGACTGAGCAGTCCTTCCAAGTGGATGTTGGGCCTCAGGTAGGTGGGAGCTTCCGTGTGTCTCCTGGGAAACTGGACCATTTTCTAGGTGCTTTATGGCATTGTAGTAAAGTTGATCCATTAGCAGCAGTAAGTGATGTTCGGTTGGTCAGCCTCATCAGGATGGATCAGGCAGATTGGCAGATCATGAGTCAGGAATCTAGGTTACTAGAGCAAACTTTGAGAGGATGTCTACATTGCTGTTTGGCTCGGGGAACAGACGCAGTCTCAATATGGTGGGACCTGAGTGATGACTCAAAGAAGCTAGCAGACAGTTGGTTTAGCCTGTTTGTTAGCCTGTTAGTCTGCTCCCTTGTCTGGGCTCTGGATTGTCAGAGATTAACTTGGGCTACCCTAAGACTATGAGCTATGATACAAGGAATGAGAGCAGCACCTTCCCGAGTGTCCCGTCCTAGGAGACCAGCCTTGCCTTCAAAGTTACTCCAATCATCTATGAAGCCCACATTGTTTTTGGCACATCACTTAGACATCCAAGACGGTGTCATGAGGGCAGACCCTAGGCACCTCCTTCAGAGCCTTCGACAGCCTGAGTGGGACCAGCACATTTCCTACAGTCCAGTCACACTGCCCAAACACAGCTAACAGTGTTAGACAACTCTTGTTCTCTCACAGCACAATACAGATGACTGTCTGGATGCATTACAATACAGTACCACACAGGGATTACTACACATGACTTTGCATTGTGCGTAATGGGAAACAAACCGGAATGTTCTGCTTGAATAGGGAAGGTTGATTCAGTGTGAGTTTTCTGTGCTTCATGGCCTTGTTGAGGGACATAGTTAGTAAGCATTATTAGTAATGCTTGTTAGTAAGCATTATTAATGCAGAGAAAGGATACATCCTTGAGTGCCTATAGGAAAAACATACAGGCCCCATCACCACCATGTCGTTACTATGAGAAAGGCTCTGTTTCATACACTGTTATTACTGAAGAATTATAGGAAATATGCCAAAACGTAAAGGGAGAATCTTAGAATATACCATTGATGTCTCTCGACTCTTTGTTTAAGAGACAGCCGATTTCAATTCACATCTAATGCACAAAGTTAGGCTAAATTGGAAAAATTGATTTTTTAAAAAATGTTATTATTAAACACTTTGTAATAGAAGTCCACTGAGCGCTGGTTAATAGACCTGGTTATTAGAGATTTCTTAATGCTCTCCTGGCTGGCCGACGGGCCCTGTTGGCCCCCCCATCTACTATCCCCACTAATGAAGGGTTGTTGTACTTTACCAAAGTTCATCACAGAACACAGCCCTGCCAAGGAGAAGAGAGAGGCTACGCGTTTTCTTTTTCACACACACTCACTCTTTTTTCTCTCATTCTTTCTGTCTGTCTCTCTTTTTGTCACAAATGTCTACTCTTTCTATTTTCTATTTCTCCTTCCGTCTCTCATCTCTCTCTCCCTCTCTCTGTCTTCCCCTCCCCCCTTCCCTCTGGCAGTTGGACGGCCAGCAGGCAGGGATAATTGAAACACTTGTCTGTTTTCAGAGGGGGATGCTGGTTGGTGGAGTTCCGTCTGCCTGGCATAAGGTTTTCCATTTTTGATGTGCATTCTTGATCTTCCCCCGTTTCGCCCTGGCCGTTGTGGCTGAGGGCAACGGAACAACAAGCACATTTCATGGAGAAGACGTCAGCCTTCCTCCTCTTCCTCCTCTTCCTCACATGCTGGGGGCACAGGATAGATGCAGCATTCAAACACAGCACAATGCTGCACACCCACACATCTGAAATTGTTCATTGATCCTTTCTTCAGATATTTTTGCTGTAAAGCAGAAATTCAAACATCACATTATTCTTCAGAGTAGGCTGAACATCATACACCCAGTTTGCACCAGTATCTTAAAGCTGAGTTTTTGTGGGTTGTTTGTTTGTTTTTTTGTTTGATGGTTGGTTAAGAATTGGAAGTTTACTTAGGTAGAAGTGGTTCTAAAAGAACTGCACAGTCCTTTTATTATTTAAAACAGTACAGTCACATAGCTTGCAACATACGTTACATCTTGGCACTTGTATAGTGTATCAAAGGTCAGTTAGCTACAGCTTTTGTGAAGTAATGACATAATAACTATGCAGTAGAACTAAAATGGTAGTACTGTTGAAGGGTATGTGGTGTAATAAGAACATAATTTCAGCATTTTTTTTCTTCATAGTAATGAGGTTACATGATATCAAAACTATATAGCAAAAATCACTCTGTAATAGAAGAATTCATGAGCCGGGACACATTTTCAGGACATCACACAGAGTAAACAAAAAGATCGGTGTATGTGAATACTAATAAAGACAACCAGTGCAAGTATTTCAAGCATGTCTCCTGAGTGCTGAGCAGAGAAAGTTGTGGCACTAAAACACAAGAGAAACCTTAGTATAAATCACTTCTCAGGGGAACAGCTCCAACCCAGCATCAATCCAGCAGTTTTAGAACACAAAATAATGCTTTTACTGTAAAAAAAAAACCAAAACAAAACCACACGGTGGTCAAAAAATTGTTTGGGTGATTGTTGATTCAGTGCATGTGTGTGTGTGCACACACATGCATACAGGCATGCCAGTACGCAGGTTGGCTTCATGTAGATTGCATAGTTTGAGAAACACATTAATATGGTGAGTCTTTGTTCCGTTTCTCCCTGTCTCTCTCACCCATGCTCACTCTTCCTGCCCCTTGGACCCATACCACTCTTTTGCTGGGTTCCCTCTGATATTTCAGATGAGCTGTTATGGCTTTGTTATGGCTGTGCTAATCCATAGTCCTTTTTTCTGCTTGTCACTCCAGTTGGCATTTTCCGCCAATATCTCATAAGGCCTGACTCCTCTAGTGTCTGACTCCTCTACTCTCTCCTGGGCATTGGGGTCTGACTCCTCTACTCTCCTCTCCTGGGCATGGGGGTCTGATTCCTCTACTCTCTCCTAGGCATGGGGGTCTGACGCGTCTCCTCTCTCTTAGGCATGTGGGTCTGACTCCTCTACTCTCCTCTCCTGGGCATGGGGCTCTGACTCCTCTACTCTCTCCTAGGCATGGGGCTCTGACTGCTCAACTCTCCTCTCTTGACTGTGGGGGTTTTGCTGGATACATTATCTGAGGAAATAAATGTGATGTGGCTAATATTAGTACAAACCTGCATGAGCACTTGCTAATATAAATAACTTGGCTTTAATATCAGTAGAATTAGCTAGTCAAACGCAAGTTAAGGAGTGACATTTTTAAACTAATTTGTGAGGTTAGTACATGTCAGAGATCGCTACCTGTGATTCCCAGTTTTAAAAAATGAGATGTCAGTTCCTGTCTGGTGCTTGCATACATGCTATGAAGCTTACTGTCGATCATTCAGCCCCAGCCACACAGACCCCAGATCAGTCTGCATTCATTCATCTGGCACGATCACAGTGAGGGATGGAACAAGACAAACTGCATTCACATCAGTGGTATTGCTGCTCAGAGAGGTGTTGAGCAGCTGCTCTCATATTCCACCTCTCACACCCACTAAATACCAATTCATCACCTGCAGGCATCTACTACTGTGGAAGTTAAGTGGAGCATGCTAATGCTGGGCTGGAACCTAGCTGAATATATCCAGGCCTCACCAGCAGTTCCATCCCCAGTCTGAAATAGCTCTTTTTAGAATAGAATAGAATTTACAAATGCTATTGAGGACAACAGCACATCTGGAAATAAGACATCAGGAAAAAAGCTGGAACAGTGAAAAGAAACATCTTTTTTTCAGCTTGTCAGTTCTTGTTAGGTTCTTTAAAACTACATTCTAAGCATCAAGTGATGTTTTGTGTCATTGGTTACTTGTTGGTTTGTTCTTTAACATTAAAAATACTTGAACTTAGAAACATTTACATTGATAAATGGCGTCCATTTTGAGGTGACACTGAACGTTTTTTGAAGGCTGTGTACAACTCTTGAGGTTGTACACCATCATAAAATCATAAAACCAAGCTTCTGTTGGTTTTGAGTCAGGAGTTAGAACTTAGGTTTGAGGAGTTTTGGAGCATGATGTTTTCCTGGTGCTACATTTTTTTGTCTCAGTGGTTCTCAGTGTCCTTATAGCTGCTAACATTGCTAAACAATCTTTTTGCTATAAAGGCTGCTGGAGTTAAAAAATTAATGAAGAAGGTCTGAGATTTAGTATGTGTGATTCTGGATGATGGATTTGAATCTGCCAGACAGAAGATTTATGAAATGTTTATTAGAACTTGTCTGCTAACAGAGTGAGTTAGCTCTGAGGAATGTGACCCTAGTTGTTTTGGTCAAAGATCATGTGTTCATTCACCAGATGCATTGTGGGTATCTGTAATAGAGGCACTCTTTGGGAGTGGCTGCTAATTGGAATGGCTGCTCGGAATGGTTTAATAACACTGGCTATGTTTTTCATTACGTTTAGAAAGAAGAGCAGTTAAGGGTTTAGAGTGAATACATCCAGGATATTAGCCTGGGTGCTTGGCATTTTGAAGCTTTTCTCACGTTACTGTAAATGCCTGACCGGATGTGTGTGTCTGTGAACGTGTGTGTGCTTGTGTGGTGAAACGGTTGGTGTTTGTTGGCTTGTTTGACCTTTTCACACTTGTTTTGTCACGTCTGAATTAAATTACGAAGCTTTTATATCCATTTTTTCTGATCATTCATACTTGTTTAAAAATATTTATAGAAATTATTTGTCACCTAACATAGATACACCGAGTCCCAGTTTCTCGTAGCTTCTGGTTAACATGCTTAACATATGCAAATCAGTTTTTCAGTATCAGTTTTTACTATTTCTTACTGGTTAGCCACATTAGCATGTAAATGTGATTTTGGTGGCACTTTTGAATTATGACAACATGGGCTAAATGATCTATTCAATCAAGCCGCAAATCCATAGAGTCAGTTCATGTCTCCTCAGGAGGAGAGTTCCTCACCTTATCTTCCTGTCTGTGGAAAACTGCAAAGGGTACAAAACAATGACTTGGGATGAAAACCTGGGGTGGGTTGCAGTAATTGTGGGACACCAGCAACAACAGCAGAAATAGCTGTGCTGTGGTTGTTTTGTCAGCTCGGGTAGGAGGCTAACGGAAACGATTATCAAAAGCCACGCACTGTCTCATCACACTCTGGAAATTGCTATGCTAATTCACAGTCATTTGCCTACTTCGTTGTCCCCTGTCCGGGAACATGTCTAGATTGGCCCTGGAATAGCACAGCTCCTGTCGTTCCTGCCACCTACTGATAACACTTTAAGCTTATTTCTCACCCCTGCTCTCCTTTTTTTTATCTTTTTAGCTTTCATACTTTCTCTATCTCTATCCCGTACACTCTCTCTCTCTCTCTCTCTCTCTCTCTCTCCCTCTCTCTCTCTCACTCTCTCTCTCATTCATTAACTTGCCTTCTTTCTTTTGAGCTTCTTTGCCCTCTCTGTTCATTTCCCAGTACTCATGGTCTCTTCTTTTTTCCCCTCCTGCCTTTGGTGATGTTTTCTCTCTCTTCTCTCTCTCTCTGCTAGTCTCTCTCTACTCTCTCTCTCTGCTAGTCTCTCTCTACTCTCTCTCTAGCTCTCTGTCACCAAACTTCTCCCTTCCTTTCTTTTTCTTTCTTTCTTATTCTGTCTGTCTTAATTCTATTGTTCATGTGTTCGCTTTTTTCTCTCTGCTTTCTTCTCTCTCTCTCTCCATCTTACCCTCTTATCATTTGAATGTCTGTGCTCTGCCTCGCTGCCTCTCCCTCATTCTCTACGCCTCTCTCTGCCTCTCTTCCTCTCTCATTCTCAGTGCCTCCAGCAGAGAGATACACATTAAGTTGTTACACCTGCTGCGTC
The DNA here is from genome assembly GCA_028565775.1 of Sternarchorhynchus goeldii. Lineage (NCBI taxonomy): Eukaryota > Metazoa > Chordata > Actinopteri > Gymnotiformes > Apteronotidae > Sternarchorhynchus > Sternarchorhynchus goeldii. The sequence continues at coordinate 6,543,036 of JAOXYF010000013.1, read as the reverse complement.
ACTGCATGGCCGAAGGGAAGGGGAAGTTGTGCTTGCGCCCCTGACAGAATGAAACACATATCTCAGCCATGCTGTGCCGTGCCTGACAACCTGAAACCCATTTAAATGCATTAGAAATATGCACTCTGTGGGGAGGGGGGGGGGGTTACAGTAGTTTCACAGAGAACATACAACCACACACACACACACACACATAACCTCATACACAAACACTTAAACCCAGTGCACTGCTGGGGACTGAAAGTGTTATAATACGTGTGAGGATCAGCACCCTCGGTCTATATCTCAGTAATGTACAAGCACACAGTATTACAATGTTCTATTGCTGAACTCTTACTCTAATCAGCAGACTTCACAGATCAATCTTGTAAACATTGTCCAGTACTAAGAAGTAGATCTTCATCCCCATAAGTGGCCTGCTACGCTACAAGCCATACACACAAAGACAGGAATGTGTGCCTCTCTGTTCCTTAAAAGGGTAATCTCTTCGAAGGTCAAACGACGAGTGGAGCAGCATTGTTCGATGAGAGAATTTAAAACTCAGCAAGCTGTGCGATTAAAACCAGGCACATATGGGCCTGAAAACAAACCCTTCATGGGTTATTCATCACATCGTCTGAGGAGGATGGATTCTGCTTAGCCTCAGCTGGAATGCCCCTAAGCTAATCGCTAACGCAACTTCCCCATGCACAGAAGAGCACCCAGCGAGGAGCAGGGCAGTGGGGTGCTGTAGGAGGTCATCAGTACACCAGCCCTAATAAATGCCAACATCATTTGACATTTATCAAATTGTATGGTTATAACAATCTACTGTCATAAGCAGAATCGTGTGGTAGAGTCTTGGTACGGTGTGGTAAAGATAGCCAGTTACAACATTTGAGGGTTGGTGGGTGGGAGTTGAGAAGGTGAAAAGTAAGAAATTGCAGTTTATCTAGCACTGATGGGGGCAGGGTTAATGGAAGGGAGGGAGAGATATTCCTGCCCCTCACAGAAATGTGCTCTGTTTGGTCTTCATATGACCCAAATAAATTAGTGGCTGCACTGCCTGTGATCCTATCTACCGTCATGGGTTTTATGGTTATAAGTAACCTAGATCTGAACCTAATTCTGAACTACACCCTTTGGCTGCTGCCTGTTTAGTCAGATTTCCATGACAGATCTTGAAAAATGTCTATTGCAGTTTTAAAAAGCAATTCTTAAAACATGTTTGAGTCCAGTAAGTGTTTGATGTTGAATTCAGAGCCAGAAACATCATTTTATCTACACTGCACTGTATTAACCAGACATAAATGTGAGAAGACCATAGACCATTATAACTGTGTTCTGTACACTGAGTCTTATAAAGTGTAGTACAAAGCAGGACTATTGCAACATTAGTGTACTATCATTCTTTACTCCCTCACTCACACTCTGTATACTGGCAGTTTTATAATGGGATTTTCACTTGGATAATAACCTTTCTAATGGAAGTACTCTGTAGTTCTTCTTATGTGCTGCGATTGGCTACAGTCTGTGGGCGTGACACGATGCAGTTCTAACGAGACTGCAATGGCGAATCTATTCCAGAGGAGGACTGAGATTGAGTGCTTCCTGTAAAGCACGTGCTCCACTGCCATTTTAGAGGGTGAGCTATCTCCTGAAGTGGTCTGATCATGGAGTTGGGAGTGTGTGTGTGTGTGTGTGTGTAAGACTGATCCTGGCTACTGTCATGTATTCTCTCTGCCTGAAGAAGTTTGGAAGGAGAGAAGGATCTGTTCTCTCCAGGATAAGGGCACTGATAAGCCTGATACTGTCATATTTATGCCCCTTTGCTGTCTGCACAAGTTCTCTCTCCCTCTCTCTCTTCTCAGGGGAAAGGCAGGGAGGTTTTTGTGCTCCATGCACCCTGCTGAGCTCTGAACAGAATGATGGCAAGTCAGGAAAGCAAGGTGCCAAACTTCCACCTTAAAGCTGAAAATTTCCCTCTAGATGACGTTGTATGTTAGAGATGTATGCAGGTTAGAGATGAGTCAGTACTGGTTGCTACTACACCAAGCTTTTGCTGACCTTGGTCTTAGGAAACTCTCCTGCCACTATCCTGCCCTAAGGCAGAGAAATGCAGTTACTTTAATGGTAGCAGGCATTTTGAAAGCAGTGGATGAGCTGAAGACTCAGTACTCAGCCCAGTAGAGTGATTGTGCTGCTCAGTCTCACTTAGCACACAAGAGGCTGGATAATTAGAGGATGAGTTGAGTCAGATGTGTTTTTGTCAGGAAAGAAAAAGTGCAAATGTGCAGTGCATCTCCAGGACAACCATGACCAGTGCATCTCCAGGACAACCATGACCAGTGCATCTCCAGGACAACCGTGACCAGTGTTCTCTCCCCTGCTTCTGGAATGTTGCATGTATTGGCAAAAGCAGGTTTTGGAGACATGAGAGCACAGGTGGCCTTGTCATATGTAGCCTCTCATGTTTGAGTCATGTAGGTTCTCTCTCGCTCTTTTGCTCTCTTCATCATCTCTTCCCCTCACTCCTCACTCTTGTTCCATCTGTTTTTCTGATATTAATGTTGTGTAAAGGTCTTACTGATCACTCCCAGCACCACCAGTGGAGCACTCACAGGGCTTAATGATGTTTGTGTCAAGATTCACCATTTATTTATATATATATATATTTCTCTCTCTCTTTTTTTGTCTTGATACTGTACTTCCTTAGTTTTGTTTCAGACCCAGAGCTCATGTTTCTAGCTCTCTGTGGATGGTCGTTCCATGTTTATCTGCTTTATTTGTTATTGTAAATTTGGAAATTAGGTTTGAAGAGTGAAATGCAAACACATTGGATATGTTTTTTAATCACTGAGCTTGTCCTTTTATTCAACCATTTATAATATGTATATTTTTAGTATAGATGAATGTCTATGTATCAAATATAGACAATTTGATGTTTAAGTGGTCTTTAATTTAAAGTCTCTCTCCTTGTCTTTCTCTCTTTACTTTCTGACCATCTCTCTCTCTATCTCTCTCTCTCTCCTGTGTCTGTCAGTTAGAGGTATGTGTGTGTCATTAATAATACAGTGATGGAGGAGAACTGACAGCTGAGCTGGAGCTCCTCAAACACATACTGGGAGTGTGAGAGCAAGAGCAACAGACAGAAAGCATCATGCAGAGAGGGCAAGAATGAGAAAAGAAGAATACTGAGAGAGAGAGAGAGAGAGAGAGAGAGAGAGAGAGAGAGAGAGAGAGAGAGAGAGAGAGAGAGAGAGAAAGAAAGAA
>JAOXYF010000013.1:6514638-6528499 GCA_028565775.1 Sternarchorhynchus goeldii | reverse complement strand
ATAATTTTTATCTAATAAATATTTTTATCTAATAAATTATAAAAATATATAATTTATTAGAAGCCAAAGAACACTTCTTAACCAGGGGTGCCAATAATTATGGAGGGAGCTGTACTGACTTCATATGTCAGCGAACAAAAGTATCATGCAGAGGTGACAAGTGACTGTGTGTGTGTGTGTGTGTGTGTGTGTGTGTGTGTGTGTGCGTGTGTGTGTACATCTGTGAGTTAATGAAGGCAACATGTTTGCCTGATATACATAGTAGTCTAGCATAAATCTTTCATCAATATAGGATCTTGGTAGTTTAAGTCATTTACATGTGTAGAATTTTATTTATTAATGAAAATAATGGAAAAAAGTGTGGATGTATTTATTATATAACTTTAAGATTTAATTCAGGTCTATTATCAGGAGTTATGGAGTTTATTTCCTAAAACTGATTTATTTTATCTGAATTCTGAATTGAATTCTGAAAGTCTGTTGCCTGAGCATGTGTTGTTATATTTTTATCACAATGATGACTATGTTATTTAAAACTCACTGTTGTTAAAGTGCTCAGAAGTGCCCTGTCTGTGCAATCACATAGTATCTAATCACTGCCTGTCAAAAATCTGGAAAATAAATAAATTCACTGATTGCTAATAAGTTTGAATGTGTTTTCAAAAATGCTGCTATTAAAATAAAATACTGTAAAGAAAATGGTTTGGGGTTTGTTGTTGGAGAGCTGCTTCCACCCCAGGCAGTGGGGCTTAAGAGAGGTTTTTATACAGGCACAAGAGGAACAAAAAACGCTGCCAGTCATGCTGTTTGTGTTCTTTCTGCCACTACAGTTCAGATTGTGTTTACAGTTGTTATTTAGTAAATAAGTAAACAACTCTACGTCAACTCTCTTGATAAACATTGATAGCTCATATAGGTCTTTGCCACTATCTGTATGAAACTGGAAGGGAAGGATTAAGTTCATCTTTGAAGTGAAAATGGGCTAAAATTGAGTCACTCGTAACGCAGCTGCCGATCGCCGTGAGCCAGTGAATAAACACTACAGAAGAGTTACAAGAAACATGATGGGTCAGGGATATGTTTCTGAGGGGGGTTTTCCACAAAATACTGTCAGATCAAACAAGCACACATGAAATTGGAAGTGTCATTCTAAATTGCGAGGCATTTTGTTTTCTCTTGGCTCTTGGTTGTGATATGCTATGGAGGAAGAAGACGGGCTCTGGTTCACACCATCCAAATAAACATGTAAACACACATTCCACTCACATCCCACAGCTCAACAGATTACGTACCAAATCATGTATATACTTTTATTGTGAGAATGAACAGTTTGTGTGAAATGGAGCACCAAATGAAAAACAATATTGTTCTAAGCACTATTTTTAGTTTATATTGCCCAAAAACATTTACTAAATCATCATTCAGTCATTGATTTTCAGTATAAAATTAAGCTAGTTTGCTCTAATTAGCATTTAGCTCAGGGCCAAAGGGTTGAAGTTCTCCTGCACATTATCATAAGAATGGATCGTATCATTCAAAACCTTCTTAATAAAGCTAAAGGTTAATCAGCAGAAGCTTGGTTTTTCAAATAAATCTGTTCGTGTGTGTGTGTGTGAGAGAGAGAGTGTGTGCACGCATGTGTGCATGCGGGAGTTCTTAGTACCAGTCAGTGAGTATGCATTCCTGTGTGTGAAGGTATGAAGTCCTTGTGCTGTAAGCTGGCCCAGCTGCATGTTCGACACAAAGCTTTGTCACAATGATAAAGTGCGCTCTTAGCAGCAGGGTAAGAGCGGTAGGCGACAAAAATGTTTCAACCAACCACCCTCCCTCCTCCACCACCATCCATCACATGCTGATAGAGCTTTCTGTCCAAGCTCACACACTCTCTGCCCATTCTCATACAGCTTCACGCTTCCTGCTGGTCTCATCCGTGCCACACACATGCACACACACAAATACACACAGAGAGACACATGCACACACACACAAATACACACAGAGAGACAAAGAGAAACAAAAAGAAATCATTTATGAGGATGAATGGCAACGTTACATCTGCAGTACAAAGAATGCAGGCAGGGAAAATGACTCTGAAAATCTCTTCAAAGAAAATCTCCCCAGAGAATCTTGCAGAAGATCAAAAACTTAGCCAGAATTAATTAGGTCTTTGAAAAAATAATTATTATTAGCAATTGCTTTGTATAGGGCCCTATGAAATCCATTTGATTTTTTCACAAATTCCATTTCATATTTTAATTTTTAACATTTTTTTATTTAGATTTATAAGTTTTTAAGTTTTTTCTTTAAGAAAATATTCATTATAAACTACAACTACAAAGTAAAGTTCATGAGCAAACTTTGAGTTTACTTGCCAAAGCCCATCATAACTACAAGGACACTATGATTGGGTTCACCAGGCACCATATAACTCTTATTGTTAAGTGCAGATGTGCCATGTGTATCACAAATGTAACATTTATAACATTTGATAAATGTAAAATCTTTCAAATTCAAGTGTTCATATTCTCCAAAAAACTCAACCTTGTGTGATGATTTTGCTCTTGTTACTTGGAAGAGCTTTTTCTTAAGGTGTGTTTTTGGATTGAAAGCTTGTCAGTATTTGTTCACAGTTTCTGTATAACACAATGACATGTTATAAAATTATAGATTTACAAATTCAGCTTTTTTCTGGATATTTGAAAACTGAGTTCTGCAATTCCATCCATTGTAGTGGAAACAATAGGGCCCTATTTACATGAGGTACTATAGTAATACTGAGCACTGAGCTGAGTGTGAAAAGAAGTAGAGATGTTTTTAGAAACTTTATCATAGGCAGGAATTACGTAATTATGACCTAAGTACAGGCAGATGTCAGTAAAGTGACTCAGGGCATTTAGCCTCAACTCAGTAGCCGATGTTTAATGAGTGTTGCACTGGTCATTTCCACTGTTAGTGAACTAAATTGCACTGATGGCCTGTCAGAGAAGAGAAATACATATGTAATACATTTATTCATAACTGGAATAAAACATTTTGAGTAAAAAATCAGATTGATGTTTTGTTAAACACCAGAAACTTTCAAACTTGTTTAAAGTGATATAACACTTTGAGGTTTTTCAGTTATCCAATGTTTCTGGTTAGAGTTAAGAAGAAAACATAGAAAACAAGGGGAACATTCAGAAGCTGCTGAAGTATGTGAAGTGTGTGTGTGTGTGTGTGTGTGTGTGTGTGTGTGTGTGTGTGTGTGTGTGTGTGTGTGTGTGTATATGTGTGTGTGTGTGTGTGTGTGTGTGTGTGTGCTGTTATTCTCCTCAGGCCTCTTGTATACTTGTATCTTGGTATCATTAATTAATGTATTTTGTGTCTGATCTGATAACACTGTCGAACTATTGATCTGAAACTACGCTGCAGGGCACATCACAAAGCACATGCGCTCATTTAAATTTCACCCACATCACATCGAACACACTCATTTACAAATACATCCAGAATCATTCATTTGATCCTCAGGGCTGCTGATGAGCAAACCTGAGGGGCTTCACACTCCAATGCTTGCCAGGTAACCCTGCATCAGCAAGGACTCTTCCTCAGCGTTAATACACTGCTGGACCATCCCATCTCTCTCTCTCTCTCTCTCTCTCTCTCTCTCTCTCTCTGTCTCTCTCTGTCTGTCTCTCTTCCACTCTCTTTCTCTCTCTTTCTCACTTTTTTTATTAAACTGCTCCCAGTGGTCAACTTGAAACCCTCAAACCTCCCATGGATCTTAACACTGTTCATCCACTCAGTATTTCCTGCTTTTTTTTTTTTTTAGCTCCATCCACCTTCTTCATCATCCCCTACTGTTACTGTCTGTGTACTTGGGTTCATTTTCAGCTGGTGTGTAAGCAGTGGCTGCCTCCTGCACACATAATGGCTCCGTTTCCTTCTCTCGTTGCTCGTGCAGCTCTTTCCACCATCACTTCATCCATATATCCATTTGGACTCTCCTTCAACTTTACTGAGGCCTTTGATCTACATTCGATCCATATCTGTCTCTGTGTTCACACCCAGCTTCTATGTGCTCTCATTGATCTTCCTTTTGTATCTGTTGTCCCATTGATTTGTACTGGGGACTTTTTTGTAGAATATTCTTGGCTGTTGCCATGATGTGCAGTGCTGCATATGGTAACCCTCTTTTCTTAATGGTGGTAAACAGTTTGTTTTGCTCATTACTTCCTCACATAGAAAAGCACAGTTTTGTTAGTCCTTGAATTTTCAGACCATTCTCATCAAACTGTTGTTTCAGTATGCACTACTTCTGTATGGCACATTCATAAACACCTCTTATTTTTCTTTGATTATTTTATCATTATGCTCTCAGTCATTCATTTTGCTACTCACATCTGTTTTATGCCATGTCCAACACACAGGATGAGTGAAATAATGTTTTTTACACACACACACACACACACACACACACACACACACACACACACTAATTACACTCCTCTTCTATCATTACAGTGGTATGTTTTATGCTAAACCAATTTAACATAACATTTTAACTGTGGTATTTCTCTGGCTGAGGTTTTTTCCTCATTAGTCCATATAATGTGACGTTAAATCAGTCTTATGGGAGTTACATATTTGAAATGGAGCTAAAATTGCATTTTTAAATTGCACATTCGCTGCCGACATTTTTCATGGAACCTCAACCTCAACTGATGAATTAGCTGGTCATTTGTTGAATGACTTTTAATGGATCACAAATCTGAAACAATTATCGAAGCAAATTAGAATTTCAGACAGCAAAGAGGTTTTGGGGAACTTGTTTGATGTTTTGTGTGTTTGAAGAGCTGTGTGCACCACCATTAACAGTCCTTAGGTCTTTTCTTGAGAGATGCATGTGAGACCATGAGCCACAAAAGCTTTCAACCACTAGATCAACATTAATCTGTTTGTCATGATGGCGCGTCCTCTGGTGTCATGGTTCCTGCAGTGACACCTCCCTTGTGCTCCTATAGTTTCTGTCTTATGTTTTGTGTCGTGGTCTTGTCCTCTCCGAGCATTGTTACTCTCTCTGCTCTTGTGGCTTCTCTGTTTTAGCGTCTGCCTCTTTACCATCTACAACTCTTGTCTTCGTTTGGCTTTTCCCTATTAGTTTGTTATCTTATTAAGGTTATGGTTTATTGCTATTCTGTCCTGCTCTTTGTAGTTTGCCGTATTTCTTTCTACCTTGTTTGTTTACATTGTTTCCTGTCCTTATGTTATCTTCAGTTTTATCTTTAGTTTTTCCCTAGTTTGCTGTTCTTCTCTTTAGTTATTTTTTCGTTCACTTCCTATTTTCAGATATAGCTGTTATATTTTACATATCAGCCTGTCATATTTTATGATTTTATAATTATAACTTATAATTTGTGGTTCTTTGTGTATATATATCTTTTCTTGGTTTGCTCACTGGGGGCTTGGACTCGGACACTTGTACAGCTGCTTTGAGACAACATCTGTTGTAAAAGGCGCTATATAAATAAAACTGATTTGATTTGATTTGTTCATGTTAACTACAAAGAGAGTTTTTTTTAAGTTAGTGAGAAAAAATATGCTTCTTTCAAATGGTCATCTCAATCCTTTGTTTCTATGGAGATTACTCCTGGACTGCCATCTTGAAGTAGTTACCTCCCTTCTTTGTCTGTATCACCCTTTTCTTTAATTCAATCACCCCCCCTTAATGTAGATACCCCAACCAGTAACCCCCCTTAATGTAGATACCCCAACCAGCAACCCCCCTTAATGTAGATACCCAAAGTGTTCTCACCTTCATCCAGCTTTTCTCAATGTATATAAGGTCCTCCCAAAACAAATCAGTTTAGACTGCCCAGTAATCGACATTGTATGCATACGTTTTTTTGTGTGCGTCAATAAACTTGTCAACCCTGATGCCATCCAGTCTCCTGACTCCTGAAGTCTAAATTCTAACATTAGGCTACAGGAAAAAAGCTGTTTATATGAACACACTGTAATAAGTATACTTTAATCCACTTTGTATTTAATTTTTCTTTATATATGATTCATAATTGTATCAGATTTTTCACTCAAACATCTTGTTGTGGAAACCGCTTGCCTTGATACCCACAACTTGGCTTTAAGGCTCCATACACCTGCTCAGTAACTATGGGAAACTATGTTGCTACTAGAAACACCCTCCTTGTCTACCTTTACTTTATGTCACATTTGGTCAGATGAATAAAAGTGAGCTTTTCTGAAAAGCTGAAGTTATTTTCATGTCAAAAGAGCACTGCTCTGTCGATAAAGCATGTTAATGGCTGGAGAGCGATTTAACCGTGCCTCCCTCCTGAGCACCTCTCAGCTACTTCACATAGATTTCTCTGGAAGATAGGCACTGGCTTTTAGGCAGCAATACAGCCTTAGTTTGACACAGTCATAAGTCATACGTGAATATTAAACCCCCGATAACTTTGGATTATTCACAACTTTAACAAGTGTGAACTTGTTCTATATGAATAAAAAAGAAACAAATAAATAAAAAAAATTTATTGTTAAAAAAAAAAAAGCTGTTTATAAAAAATCTAATTTTGTGTTCACACCTTATCCCAGGTACTGGTACTGAACAATTTGACTGAAAAGCAAATGGCAGTTAGGAGAAGAGGCATGGTGAAGCATTTCGGCTCCTGCTCACAGCCTCTTTTCCTGGGTGGAGCCGTTCTAGCAGCCAGCTTGGGGAGGACTGCGCCGGCAGGCACATGTCCTGATTAGGATCCTGCTGGGGTTTGTTGTTGTGGCCATGCAGGGCAACCAGCTGTCCACAACACAGGTGCTGAAGTTTAGTGGAGGCTGCAGCTTCAGCACCATGGACAGCGGCCAGCTGTCCTGGAGAAGCCAGAAGATGATTTTTCTGTCCCACCTTCAGAGTTAACAGAGAAAAGTATTGAATTTGCAGTGAGATTAAATCTTGCTTGTGTTTCTTGGGTGAAGGTGGAAATAATCAATAATCAACCACAAAGCAATCCTGTGTTTTCTACAATGTTCGTAGCCCGGCCTTGAGACCTGAGACCTGTTTGAAAGCAGTGAAGAGTATGGTTTGAGATGTTGCTTTTATGTACAATTTGACCCAGAATGGTTCCATACATTCAGGGACTCATCCTGGGCTGTTCTGTGCAGTTTCACATGATGTGGTTCTCTACAGGTCAACACAGCAAGCTGGTATTTACACATTATTGAGTAGAACATCACTGTCTTGATCCTTTCTTCACAGAGCCTCAGGCTGCAAATTACACCGAGCATGTGGGTGTGTGGGAAGTGAATGTATGGATGGTTGTGTTTTGGGTAGGTTTGGATGTATCTGTCCACAGTCTGATTAAAGAGAGAGTTGTGACAGAGGGAAAAGGAGAAAGCAGGCAGGAGGGCGAGGAAGGGCAAGTTTAGACAGTGACAAAGATAAAGATTAGACAAGTCAGACAGTGGGAACGGTCCCGTGTTCAAAATGTGTATTGAAAGGAAGAGACACAAATAAAGAAAATTAGAGAGAGAGAGAGAGAGAGAGAGAGAGCAGGGAGCAGACAGGAGCATGTGATGTAGTCCTCCTCTGCTCCTGGGCTGACCCAGCCAGAGAGGAGCATGAGGGCAAGCCATCTGTGACAGCACAGAGACTGGCGGAGTCATGCCCCAGGAAACAGACTCTGTGGCTGGGGGGTGGGGTTGGGCAAGGCTTGGGGTTCCAGCTCTGGAGCCACATCCAACCTTCAGACAAACACTGGAATTTGGAAAAGTGCACACTCACATGCACCTGTGCAACAAAAACGTTTGTAGACCATTTGAAGTTGTTGGGTTTTCTGAATGAATAGCTCTAAAATGATTTGACTTTCTTGGTCACAATAATAAGTAAAGATAGCATTCTTACAGTAGTATTATTCAGGAATCATAACTGTATTCCCTGCTCGTCCCTCATGCAGGTAGTGCTAATAAAGTTTCTGGAATGTCACTTCATTGTTTCAGCACTGGGTTGCTGGTGACCCTTCTGGAGGTCTTTTTCTCTCTGCACATCTCCAGAGACACGAGCTGTTTGCTGTGCATATGGATCACTAATGCAACCCTAATGAGGCTTCTGAACACAACTTGACACACACACGTCTGAGAAGGCCACACACACACATGGCCTTCATCCAGTGAGAAACGTCCAATAATGATGACTCCAGCATTGCTGCATTAGTAGTTAATGATGTTTGTTAAAGTGCTGGTTTAGGAGAGCGTGTGTATGTGTGTGAGTGTATACGTGTCCACGTGTGCACGTATGTGTGTGTGTGTGTGTGTGTGTGTGTGTGTGTGTGGAGTCATTGGCATATGCTGGTTAATGAGAATTGTCTCTCCATGATTTTAAATACACTGCTGAATGCAGTATCAGGACAAAAGTTTGTCTTAGCTGCACACTCACACATTACACACACAGTCTATCTCTGCTCTCAAATCCTAAACTGCTGTTTCATCTTGAAACAATATAAATATTCTTCCCTTGTTTTGGCTTTCCCCTCTTTTCTCCTTAACTGTCTTATTTGTCTTTGTCTTTCAGAGAGAGAGATACAGAGAGATAAAGAGAGAGAGAGATAAAGAGAGAGAGAGAGAGAGAGAGAGAGAGATAAAGAGAGAGAGAGATAGAGAGAGAGAGAGAGAGAGAGAGAGATAAAGAGAGAGAGAGAGAGAGAGAGAGAGAGAGAGAGAGAGAGAGATAAAGAGAGAGAGAGAGAGAGAGAGAGAGAGATAAAGAGAGAGAGAGATAAAGAGAGAGAGAAAGAGAGATAAAGAGAGAGAGAGAGAGAGAGAGAGAGAGAGTTCTTGAGGGTGAATGGAAGTGGGCAAGTTAGGCACTGATAAAGAAACAAAAAACTTTGTAGGTTGAAAAAGAAAATCACAATGAGTGGAAATGCATTGAGTACACGTGTTTGTGTGTATGTGTGTGTGCGTGTGTGTGTGTTTGTTTGTTGGTGATTTGAAGCTCTGGAAGGCAAAGCATTGAATGGAGGAGTAGAGCTCTTCCTCGCTGCAGGCAAGACACACAAAGTCTTCATTATCCTCTCGTACATGTCCTTTATATGCTTTTATTTCCCTCTCTTGTCTTCCAGTCTCTCTCTCTCTCTCTCTCTCTCTCTCTCTCTCTCTGCAATGTCGCCCTCTCTATTTCCCCCACTATGTTTTTCCTTTTTTAGTTTTCTTGTCATCTCTTTCTGTTTTCTCCTTCTGCGCCACAGCTAAATTATGCATGACAGAATGTCCATTCACCACAGCAAGAGTATAGCTTATTAATGAATCAGAACCATCATCTCTCAGACCTTCATTAAAAAAGCTCTCAACTGAAATAGAGACAACTCTTTATTTACTGAAGAGCTCTAGAATAGAGTGTTCCTAACAAACACTAAGGTCATGTGACCTCGCTCTTGTTATATATTTTCTCACATGCAAAGAGCTTGTTCAGAAAAGAAGATAAAACACTGTAACACTAATTCTCCACTATACACAGTGAGAGGACACATTTATAATTAACAGAAAATCAAAACTATAAACAGGTCACATAAGTACACAGATAAGTGCTTTTGGTGAGATATGCTAATGTTGTTAATAATGATGAGTTCTGTTGATGAGATATGCTAATTAGGTCAATAACGAGTGAAATCTATTGTGGGCGAGTTAGTACTGCTCACTGACTTCTGTGGGCTTCAGTTCATTATTAGGCAAGTTCATTTCAGTTAAACTTAAGATACACAGAGGAAGTCCTAACTCTATGTTGAGAAATAAAATAAGCACACAACAAAAACAGCTTAGAAACAAAACCAAAAAAATATGCCTTCACATATATGATACATGTACTGCACGTTTGGTTGTATAATTTAGTTTTTGTGGACATAATTTTCTAGTTTGGTACAGTGTGCAGTCTGATGTCCTGGTTACAGTGTACAGACTGCTGTCCTTGGTTCAGTGTACAGACTGTTGTCCTGGTTAGTGTACAAACTGCTGTCCTTGGTTCAGTGTACAGACTGTTGTCCTGGTTACAGTGTACAGACTGCTGTCCTTGGTTCAGTGTACAGACTGTTGTCCTGGTTAGTGTACAGACTGCTGTCCTTGGTTCAGTGTACAGACTGTTGTCCTGGTTACAGTGTACAGACTGCTGTCCTTGGTTCAGTGTACAGACTGTTGTCCTGGTTACAGTGTACAGACTGTTGTCCTTGGTTCAGTGTACAGACTGTTGTCCTGGTTACAATGTACAGACTGCTGTCCTTGGTTCAGTGTACAGACTGTTGTCCTGGTTACAGTGTACAGACTGCTGTTCTTACACTTACTAGCATACGCTGCCAACATATAAATCAAACCTAATTTTTATTTATATTATTTCTTTATTTTATATTCTTTATTTTATTTGATATTTTCAAACAAAGTTCCAGACTTTCTCATCTAAATTTCTGCAGATAATTCTGTCTGAACCTTTACACGTGTTTCTCATGTGTAGAGAAATCTGTTTAATTAAACAGGTTATTGTGCTGCATTTTCAGTCCCTCGCCAAGCTAACCCAATGTTCTGAAGCTAGCTTACTTTTTTCTTTGTCTTTCTTTTTTTAAGATGTTTTTTTGTTTGTTTCTTTGTTTTGTTGAGTTTTATGTTGGGTTTTTGCCAGTTGGATGTTTTCATTGGGAGCAGTTATTGCTGTGTAGTTTGGTGAAACACTGGGAAATAATGGTGCCATTAAAAAGAATTTGTGGCAGGAGGCCGGCACACACACACACACACGCCCATGCACCAGACCACACCCCTGTTCTCAACCACCATGTTTCTAATGCAGCGCACCTGTTCCTTGTTTGGTTTCCACCCTTTTGTTCCCCATAAAAACCCCACAGGTCCAGTCCTCCAGTGCTGTGCATTGGAGCCACTTCTCAGTCTCGTTGATGGACTTTTTGTTCAAGCACCTCCTGGTGGCTCTGTGTGGTATTTCAGCTCTTGCTGTATTTTTGCGCTTTTGTTCTCCTCGGTTGTTTGTGCTGTTTTGAAAAGTAAAGATGTGCCACTAACAACCCTCACCTCCTGCCCCTCCCTCTACCAACCTCTCTTTCTGCTCCTTCTTCTACCACCCTCTCCTCATGCTCCCTCCTCAACCACCCTCGCCTCATGCTCCTTCCTCTACCATCGTCTCCTCCTGCTCCTTCCTCTACCACTCTCTCCTCCTGCTCCTTCCTCTACCACCTTCGCCTCATGCTCCTTCCTCTACCACTCTCGCCTCCTGCTCCTTCCTCTACCACCCTCGCCTCCTGCTCCTTCCTCTACCACCCTCGCCTCCTGCTCCTTGCTCAACCACTCTCGCCTCATGCTCCTTCCTCAACCACTCTCGCCTCATGCTCCTTCCTCAACCACTCTCGCCTCATGCTCCTTCCTCAACCACCCTCGCCTCCTGCTCCTTCCTCTACCACCCTCTCCTCCTGCTCCCTCCTCTACCACCCTCACCTCCTGCTCCTTCCTCTGTAGTAGCCACAGTATTCAAACATCTGTCACAGTGGATGCAAAGCTGGAGCAAAACGAGGAGCTCTGTGTGGCTCCTCCCTGCAAAATGACACAGCACGTCAGAAAGGGTGTCGTATGCCCCCTGCAACCTTTGGACTGAGAAAACCTCCAAAAAAACCTTCTTTCCTTGTTCTCCCTGTGTGCTACTTCAGTGTCATGTGACTGCATGAGTCCCAGGCCAACAGCAAGAGTTTGGCCTGTAGGCTGTCAGCCCCGAAACACACACTCAGAGTGGTGCACACACACGCAGATGGGTGCACACACACAGAGTGGTGCACAAGCAATGCAGAAGTGCTAAAAAAAACTCACAAACGTCCACTAAACAGCACACCTGCTAAACTCCATGTGAATCAGAGCTCACAGTTGGCTGGTTGGCGTCAAGATAACAGAGCTAAAGAGCACACACTGTGAGAAAGAGGGAGAAAGGGCAAGAAAGAGAGTGAAGGAGAGAGAGTGAGAGAGAGAGCGGGACACACAGATGTCGCCTGCCCCAGATTTTTGTAAGAAATCCACTCCAGATCTCCACTGGCGCTGTGTGCGAGGCCCAAGCTGATGCTCTTACTCCCTGAGCTTCAGACTCACCCGTTTCATCTGACTGAGGGAACATCTGAGGTGCTTTGTTCTGCACTAAAGAGAAAATGTGAATCCTTGTGCAGCGATAGCAGGAGACAATAGAGGAGCAGACCTGGGACAGCAGGGACCACAGAGACCCAGGGACAGCGGGGACCCAGGGACAGCTGGGACCACAGAGACCCAGGGACAGCTGGGACCACAGAGACCCAGGGACAGCAGGGACCACAGAGACCCAGGGACAGCAGGGTCCACAGGGACAGCAGGGACAGTTGGTCCACAGGGGCAGCAGGGACAGGTGGCACTAGAGCGGCACAGAGACTGCAGGGGAGGGGGGGTGCAGAATTGCAATGCAGGACATTCAGGAGGATTTTATTGTAAGTGCTGAGAGGGATATGGAGTGTGTGGGTGTGGGTGTGTCTGTGTGCTGTGTAGGAGGTTTTAAACCATTGTCTGATGGTGAGAGGGTGAGAGTGTATGTGTGTGTGTTTCTGAGAGGGAGGGAGAGAGAGAGAGAGACAGTCTGTGTATGTTAACATTTACTTTGTAGGAGTATGTTTTTCATCATTATCTGATAGTGAGAGAGAGAGAGAGAGAGAGAGAGAGAGAGAGAGAAAGTTTTTTGTGTGTGTGTGTGTGTGTGTGTTTGTGTGTGTGTGTGTACACGTTTGTGTGCTTTATAGAAGGATGTTCTTTTTTCCCCCTATCTGATGGTGTGTGGTGTGTGTATGTTTGAGGCTGTGTGTCTGTGTGCATTTGTGTGTGTGTCCTGGAGAGGAGGGAGGTGTCAGAGTGTGATATATAGTTGATACGAGGAGTATGAGAGGGCTCTCTGATAAGTGAGGAGCAAGTCCTCCTGATGAAGCACAAGGTGAAAGAACCATCCTCATCCTCACCTTCATACTACAATTTATTTCCCTTCCTCTATCTCTCTCTCCCTCTCTCTCTCTGTCCTTTCCTTTCCTCTCCCGTTTTCTTTCTTTCTCTCCTTTCCCTCCTCCCCCTCTCAGGTGAGTGATGACATGGGGGTTTTAATATGACTGCCCTTTCATTCTCCATACACTATCTATCCTGTGGAAAGCTTTAAAGCTTCTTTCTCCTGATGTAAACTTTCACACAGTCCTTGCAGAGTAGCTGGTCCACTTCCATGGTAGTGCTCACTAAGAGGTTCCACGCTGAACTTTTTTTAAATAATGCCATTTAGTTAAAAAAAAGTGTCCAATTTCAGTGCAGTGCAAAATAACTGGCAGTTGTCCTGAAAAACATCATATACAAGCACAACCCCATGAGTGTCTGTTAACGGTGTAACAATGAAAATATGTATAGATATTACAGGATGAGTTCTGAATATGCCTGATCCACCTTGATACCATCTCACCAACTGAACATCACTCACTGCTACTGAGAATGAACCACACAGACAGTTTAAAACCATCATGATGATCAAACTAAAGATACTAGTTAGGACCTGTTGTGCACTGCGTCTGATATATAAAGTCATCACAGGGAAAGCTAAGACTGATTTTATACTTCTACTAGATACCAGGAACCTATTTATAATCACACAAGTAATGGATAGGCTTTACTTATTTTGTTTTCTTTTCTTTGAAATACAGTGTCAGCTGTGATTCACGAGTCCAGGTTGTCCTCACACTTGCAAGTAGCCAGAGAAGCCAGAACAGTAGCCAGACGGATAAGAAGGGGGGGGGGGGGGTCTGGCATCACTACAGTGGAAGGAACTAGAAAATATTTACAT
>JAOXYF010000013.1:6463944-6487389 GCA_028565775.1 Sternarchorhynchus goeldii | reverse complement strand
TTTGTGTGTTTGTGTGTGTGTGTGTGTGTGTGTGTGTGTGTGTGTGTGTGTGTGTGTGTGTGTGTGTGTGTGTGTACAGTCAGCTCTGATCCTCTAACCTTACTGTTCACTCAGTGGCCATTTTGGTAGCCTCTATACCAGCACCAGGACATTCCTCATGTCGCCACAGCAGAGTTATTAGACAAACAAAAACCATTAACTACCTGAAATGCCACCTCTTCGACTGGCTGTCCTCTTGCTGGTCTGGCTGACTTATTGGTAGAGTGCCAGCACCATCTGGTCCACCTACTGTAGAGACACACATGCCCATAACTTAGATAACAATCCTGACCGAAGGTGATGCAGACATTTCTGTAATGTCTCCAAGCTGAAGATTTTCTGAGTTATAAACCCCAGAGTCCCATCCAGCTTGCCGGCAAAGCAAGCAGAGAAGCACGTTTTACCTGCGGGGTTTTAACTCTATCACCTGCCAAGCCAGCCTGGAATAAATTACGGACCCTGAGCCATCCAGTCAAAAAACACGTATAATCCTGGATTTTCCCCACATTCACTTCTATCCTGAGTAGGACATGTCTGTTTCACTGTCTTATGTGCTAATTAGAGCAACAAGTTTCCTCTCTCAGGAAAACCTCACCTCAAGAACACCAACAGTTCAGTCAGATTTTTCTAACTGACACCAGTTTGAGCCAGTCATTAGCAAAGCAGTGTTTTGTTTGTTGCTCGCGCAGTTATGGAATCTCTAGGGGTGAGAAAATGAAAGGCTCTTTCTGGTTCACAGAAAATAAATGCGAGCCGTCAAGAATCCATTTTACTGCTAAACATGAATTCATACGATACTCGTCAGTCAAAAATTAAGAGAGACACTTAATATGACATTAAAGTAACAAAAGTGACGTGCTTTAAACCGGTCCACACATATCATATGTGATAGAAACCCTACCATCTATGGTTTCTATATGTGGCGCACTGATGTAATTGAATGGTGTGCAACTGATGTAATTGAATGGTATGCAATTGATGTAATTGAATGTAAGAAAAAGCTAACTTTTTCTCACACTAATCTTATCTGGGCATTACACACTCAGTACAAGCTTTTGGATGTTTCCATGCAGCCGAAGGGCTACCAGAGCAGTGGGGTCTCACACAGTGGATTATCCATTGTTTGCAGTCACGATGCTCAGTGTTTACATGCCTTGATTTATTAAATGTCCAGAGCATATGAATGATTGCTGAATATGCACAGTGTAGACTCGTCTTTTTTTTTTTGCCAAGGCTAAATCATACCAGAGCGCCTTTCGTTAAATCTTGCTTTCAGATGACGAATATGCCGGTTATATTTAAATATTTATCAAAGCAAGTCTCGTCAGTGTGGTTGCGTTGGTTACTCTAAATATATGAGTTCTGAAAGTCACACAGGTCTCACCACTGACTAAACTTCCAGTTAATATTTACATCGTTCTTTTCCTGTTCACTCCTCAGTTACGTAGACTGTTTCCCTCAATAGGAAATACAAGTTTTGGTTCAGATTAGATTAAAATCCCATTTGTGAGTGTTTCTTTATTATTATATCTGTATTTCTGGATTATTTCTGTAGTTATTCAGTAAGGTAACTGGTTCCATGAGAGAACACAGATTTTATTTAGAAATTTTGTAGTTCTGTGGTAAGAACAGAACAGTTATTTTCATGTTATACATTTGGCAAATACTTAGCACTTCCCTGCTGACACATACAAGCTTCACAGCAGGGATAAAACACTGCCTTCCAGATAATAGTTGATCATATGTGGAGATTATTTGAAATAATATTTGACTGCTGTGGTCTGATTAAATGTGTTAACAGGTTTTGTGTGATATTAATTTTTAGTAATTGTTGTCTTTGTATAACTGCACGCAAGACTGCATGTTGTATGTAGTACATAATATTTCAAATAATTTGTGGCATGTTTAAATAAAGGTCACATTTTCAACACATTTTTGAGGTCTATAGTTTTGAGAATGTGAACTGTTTTAGTCTATGGGGAATATGCCTGACCGAGAGGCTCTTCATTTATGTCCAGCTCTTTGTTTAGACATGGCTTTGATAATTATAACATCTGATTTCTGAATGTCTGATTTCTGTTTTTCAGTTCCTGCATTCATTTATAAAGTTTCAGAAGACATCACAGTGAACGAAGGCAGCAACGTCACGCTGAGCTGCCTCGCCAACGGAAGGCCAGACCCCTCCATCACCTGGCGGCTGCTCAACCCATCAGGTGAGAATGAGAGCCAATCAGAGGTCACTGACAGTCAAAAGGAACCAATCAATGGATGATAACAAACATGTATTTAAGCATTTAAAGGTCAATATCAAAGTCTCAAAGACAGATTGTTTTTTCAAAGGAAGCAGATTAAAAGAGTTTGATCTTGAATATCTAAAAGAGTTTTTAAGACAAAGATCAACCATCAGATTAAAGTAACTGCCGTAGCTTTGTGTGAGAAGAACACAACACTTTTGAAAAGTTTAATATTTTGGACATCCTTGGCACAGAACAAGCTAGAACAGCATTTTGTGTGTGTGTGTGTGTGTGTGTGTGTGTGTGTGTGTGTGTGTGCATGCGTGTGTTGCTATCAACCTTGTTGTTTTAATGAACACTTTTGACATGGTTCTGACCTTTTCACTCTGAAATCATCACTGAATCTGAGAAACATCTGATGTTTATGCTGCCAAATCTCCTGGACAATGTCAGAGGCCATATTCACATTCTAGTCATATAACAAATGATACCCTCTACAGACGAGTGTATTACTCCTTAATGAAAGTAGTTATTTACTAAGTAACAAGAAAATGTATCTGTCAAGGCTGATTTAAACAGTAGTTTGGTTTATATGCTGGTTTATATGTGTCTGTATTTGTGGGATGTTGTAGGGGTGTGTGTGTGTGTGTGTGTGTGTGTGTGTGTGTGTGTGTGTATCAACAGCAGGGAGTTACAGCAGAAAGTCACCAGCTATGCAGCTACATGATCTCATGCTATAGCCACAAGTCCTGCACTGCTCTGAGCCACATTTCCCAAACTCATTGTAATGTTAACTCTCCAATGAGAGAGAGAGTATTCAGTGTCATACTCACTCTACCATTTAAAGGTGATCTTTGTTTTACAATGCTTTTGGTAAACCCACCACTGCACAGGTCTTTACCACAGGAGCCTTCACTCTTTTATTTCCTGGTCCTCGTCTGTATTTTCCGTCAGGTATATCTCATTCCTGTGGATTCCTGAGGCAGGTTCAATAAATAGCTGCTGATGTTCTTGTACATTTCCTGAGGTTGTAGTGACCGCTGTGATGTAGAAGTGGATGCTGTTCTGCAGACCTCTGATGATCTCTTCTATAATACATGGTTCTGATCCATCTTTTCATAGTTGATCTGCAGAAATGAAAAATAATCATTATTATAAGAATAATAATAGAAAGTTCCTGATCAATAATATCCATTAGGGAATTCCATTTGCATCATGAAAGTAAAACCCATTGACCGTCTTTGCTTACGTCTGGGACTGTTGAGTCAGACAGCACTTATGAGCTTAAAACTCTATTTGGATTGTTAGGTATTCAGAGACATGTAAATTAGCTAAACTATGAAGGCCTGTAAAAAACAATGAAGGATTTTGAAGTCAGTGCTAAATAAAACACACAGGTCTGTGGATATAGCTGTCATTTTGTCTGTATTTGGGGTAATTGCATAAATAAAGTATTTCTGTAGTCAAATTACAGAACACAGAATCTTTGTCTCAACATGTGTGAAATGGGACCTCATACAGTCTGACTCATGCTATGATATTAAGTGTAAAACAACGATCTTTGGTAATATTGAGCATATCTTCAAATTATATTCAGATCATAGTCATATCAAATCCAGTAGTCCAGTTGACCAGTTAAATCAGAGTCAAATTCAGCACTGCCTTTGACAGCCTGTTCTCGCTGGACCAGTGCATTAGACTTGGAGGAAGGCTTTGATCAGTGGTTTCAACACTGGGAGAAAAAGAATTAGAGGAGAAACTTTGTTCTATTTGTAGGTGATTGCTGAGGTTAGTTGTGTGTCATCGACACAGAAGATGTTACTTCAGGACTATCTCTTACAGCCTTGTGTGTGTGTGTGTGTGTGTGTGTGTGTGTGTGTGTGTGTGTGTGTGTGTGTGTGTGTGCGTGTGCGTGTGTGCTCGTGTGCGTGTAAGAGAGAAAGAGACCAGTGCAGATGATAAGCTTTAGTGCTATCTCTCACAACCTTTTGTGTGTGTGTGTGTTGTTGTGTATGTGTGTGTGTGTGTGTTTAATAACCCTGACTGCTATCTGTTCCCTGCCTCCTGAGTTCAAGCTGCTCAGGGAAAGGTGTGCTTAGTAAGCTCATTGGATGTTGTCTGTAGTATTGATCATGTGCGTGTGTGTGTATGTGCATCTGTCTGTAAGTGTCACAGGTACGTGTGTGTGCCTATTATTGTGAATGTGTGTGTGTGTGTGTGTGTGTGTGTATGTGTGTCTACATGTGCATTCATGTGCGTACATGTGCATCCAGAAGCACATGTCAGAAGCCTGGAGGTAGTGGATCAATACTGTTGTGTGTTAGAGAGAAAGACTGAGAGAGAGAGGGAATCCCAGAGGGTGTTTTAAACGAAAGGTCACTAAAGGTCACTTTATGCTGTCTTCAAGAGCGCTCAGCCCTGCCTCCAGAGCTGTGGGTGTGTGTCACGCCTCCCTGGACACACCAACAGGCTGAGGGACAGCAAACGCTGCCAGCCTCCTCTGCACACACAATGTTCCTGCTCAACCAGCAGAGCTCACGATCTAAGTGCAGTGGAAAGGATTTTTTAAAGATATAACACTTAAGTTTGCCTGTAACTACCAAGCATTTGTTATTGTCTGTCCAGGGCATTCAGTGCAACTTTTTTTTCAGTGATTGTTTTTCTTTACATACTTACATATAAATATATAATCATACAGGGCAAATAACAGCCAGTACGCTGACTGAGAGGAAATATTAGTCATGTCTCCCTGCCACATGAGCTATACAAGCATTCAAAGTAAGATCATATGAAATGCTTCATTCCTGTTCTCATAGGTATCCCATGCTTTGCTAAATGCTTCATCTCTGAAGTAGTGTTTATGGTTATTTGTATCAGGAAATTGAACTAAAGCACTCACTGACTCTTTCACAATCTTTGAGCTTCAGGAGATGTGTAGGGCCAGTCCACATCAGCACAGCAGTGCCTAGCACAGCATGTGTAGTGTAGCACTGCTGCGTGGGAGCTAAGATTTAGCCCTTTTTGGGGATGTACTGTTATGATTATGCTGATCTCTAGTATACTGTTATGATTATGATGATATCTAGTGTACTGTTATGATTATGATGATCTCTAGTATACTGTTATGATTATGATGATATCTAGTGTACTGTTACGATTATGCTGATGTCTAATGTCTGGTATTTGCATTAATAATACTGAGACATTGCATAATACTACTGGGAAACAAAATTAATATATATTTTTTGTTTTATAATGTTATCTGCTTTCCTGTTTTGACACTTCTTTAATATGGAACCTTTGAACTCTATCTTTAAAGTTGCAAAAACTTCTCTCGTTAAGAATGCTTTTGCAAATCATCCACTTCAGCTCTTTTAGTTTATAAAGACAGCATTGTTTCATTGAAAAGGAATTGTCAAAAATGTATGCCTTTTGTGTGCTTTTGATTTTGAAAACCACTACCCTTAATGGCATCCCACAGGTTATGTGCACCGCGCTAGGCTGTTGGTTTAAATTGGTTTACATTTTCTCAGTTCTCACCCTTGAGCATCCTTGTATGTCCCCCTTTACTGCAGCAACTCTCTACACTCTTCTGGAAAGACTTTACACCAATTACTGGAACACTGCTGTGAGGATTGATTGTATTCACCACAAGAGTTTTAGTGAGGTGAGGCACTGATAATGGCTGATTAGTTCTGGATCCCAAACATCATGCCAATACTTTTATGTACTGTATAAGGTACAGTGGCAGGCCCAGTAAACTGGCAAGTCATTTTTAAATGGCCATGAGTTAACTTAGACAATGTTAAGGATACATTATGCATAAATTTCTCAACAATAATGCAGAAAAAATAATGCTACTTTGTTTTGTTGTTGTTGTTGTTGTTTTATGTATATATTTCATGTCATAACTAGTTGTAGTAAGATGGGTTGAATGTACATGTATCTTGAACATGCTCAGTATGATTCCATGGAAACTGGCTCTTTAGTCTAAGCTAAATGATGATTTTTGGATGTAGCCTGTTAGTAGTTATGTTTCTACTTTTGACAAATAGAAATGAAAATAAAAATGAAAATTACCCAAAACTATAAAAAATTATTCTAAATAATTATCAATATAGAAATTAGCTTAGCTTAGGCTATATGCTCAATAACAATAAAATAAACCTTGAGAAAGGTCTAAAGTTCACTTTTTTTTTACTATTCATATTACTGTATATGATTCAATATTTAAATGTTTTCAAGGAAACTATGACAAAACTCCTCAGAACAGAAGCTGTTTTAGATTAAGTTTTGTGGGGAAAATACAGTCACTGTTAACAATTTTTTTGTTATTGCTTCCATGGAGGGGAGGCTCCTGTAAAGTTCATCTCCATTCTCATGGTCACTGCAAAAAGATTTGTCATGGATCCCCATACAAGCGGATTGCTGCAGTGAGTCCCATCCTGTAGGAAACAGCAAGCCTTGCAGGTTAGCTGCCACTTATCGTGCTGCTGGTGTGAAATGAGCTCTGGGCATGTGTATTCCAAACCCCCCATTAAAAGTAGTGGTATGGGTCTACACACCATTTGAACCCATGCACAGAAACCTCACTCTCATCAAACAAACATGATCTTTCAGGCAAGAGTCATGTTTGTTTGGCTAGAATGTAGCTGTGCATCAGAACAAAAACTGCAAAAAGAATACTGACAGTCATCAGCTCAAAGTGTGTGTGAGAGTGAGTGAGAATACGGACAGTCATCAGCTCAAAGTGTGTGTGAGAGAGAGAGTGAGAATACAGACAGTCATCAGCTCAAAGTGTGTGTGAGAGTGAGTGAGAATACGGACAGTCATCAGCTCAAAGTGTGTGTGAGAGAGAGAGTGAGAATACAGACAGTCATCAGCTCAAAGTGTGTGTGAGAGTGAGTGAGAATACGGACAGTCATCAGCTCAAAGTGTGTGAGAGTGGGTGAGAATACGGATAGTAATCAGCTCAAAGTGTGTGTGAGAGTGAGTGAGAATACAGACAGTAATCAGCTCAAAGTGTATTTGAGTGAGTGAGAATACGGACAGTAATCAGCTCAAAGTGTGTGAGAGTGAGTGAGAATACAGACAGTCATCAGCTCAAAGTGTGTGTGAGTGAGTGAGTGAGCGAAATTTGACCGAATGCATGTCCTTGACATGCATTCCCATGTCTCTTACAAACACCAAAATCCATGTTTGATTTGATATACTCTATATGTCTACCGATCCAATAACTTAATGGGTGGGACGTAAACTACTGAGGAGTTGGTTGGTTGTACTACCATTCCAAGAACACAAAGTTTTCGTTTTTGTTTAGTTTTTTAACATCAGATATGTGCATACATAAAAGCTAGCTTTTTATCAGCAAGGAAACAAGAAAAGTGCTGATTCTGATCAAGTGCTGATTCGTAGTTCTGACCCCTAATTTGGTTAATTGTCCTGCCCTTCCATCATGGTGGTGGTGGTGTGGGCACCACCCCCCAGCACCACCCACTCCGGATGAGCTGCAGTACAAGTGAATGTACACTGAAAGCTTTCAGTGACAGGCTTTTAATTAGCTCCAAATTGGACCAGGGAAAAGCTGGTCATGAGTAATTAAACTGGGATTGTGACAAAGTCCTCACATACACAGATGGGTCCTAGAATGAAAGCCCTGACTGCGCACACCTATGATGACATTTTAAGTGTTTGTTTGTAGAGGGAAGGGGGTCTTGCTGTGGTTCAGTCTCAGGATCAGTTCTATGGCATGAAATGCTTAGTGAAAAAAGGCAAAGCAAACTCATGTTCTCCATAACATACATAAACACACTCAAAGACTGTAAGTGTGTCCTCTTCAATCTGTCTGAAATGTGCAGGTCATGGGGGGCCTCAAAGATACTGCTCTCCTGTCTAACAGCAATAGCAACACACATGCACACCCTCACACATAAATGCACACACACACACACACACACACAAACTGTCACAGCAACTCAGCCTCCCCTGACAGAAAGAGAGAATGAGCAAGAGAGAGCATGTCATTTGGTGAGAGGGAGACAGGCAGGGTTGTGGAGAGAAAGAGAGAGAGAGACAGAGAGAGAGAGAGAGAGAGAGAGAGAGAGAGAGAGATTTGTCAGTAGGGAGAGTGTTGTCAGTAGAGATAGTTAAGAGAGAGAAAGAGCTGTCAGTACTGAGTAGCAGTCTGAGTTTAATGCACTGCTACTTCTGAGAACCATCTGCTTCACACTCACTAGAAGTCCTTACCATTTACATACTGAGAGTTTGTCCAGCAGGTGGCATCTCTGCCAGTAAAGTCCCACACCTTTCTGAACTGAGATGCCCAAATATGGTAGTATCACTCACTGGCGATGATCTCAGCAGTGGTGTCTCTTCGAGGTCCCTTTAAATCCCTTTAGGGGTTTTTTTTTTACCCCAAAGACCAGAGACACAGAGCAGCTTTTCTTCTGCTCTGATTATCTAGAACCAGCTTCTGTCTGCCCACATTGTCGTGTACAATTAGAGTGTGAAAGGCATAATCAGAGTCTTCTCTGAGTGCTTCCAAATGCTGTACAGACCCTCACACTCTCCCTCCGGGTCTCATTAGTCAGCCTCAGCTCTTATAGTCTGCTGTGGTGTAAAAGGAATAGGAAGGTAATCCTGACTTGCTTGAATGTGTTGTTAAACCTTAAAGGGCATAAACCTTAGGCATCGGCGAAATCACAATACCATGTCTTTTCGATTTGGATGGCAATGATTCAATAATTGGTGATACCACAAATATTACTACAGTTCCTTTCAGGAAGATACAATCAAGATACTCAGCAAAGAAATTTAACGTTTTTATCTCAGAACACATTCTGCCCAAATCAGGCTGAGGGATTTCCTTAATGAAATGAAATGAAATCCATTGGATAAAATAACATCTTGAACATTTTAATAAACTGTTTGTCATATTGTAGCATTTAGAATTGGTACATTAATCAGACAGTGTGCAGTGTGTAATGATATATCACAGTAGACGAAATATAGTCTCATAGCTGTCTAGCCAATAATGGTCTGCTTTACCTTTTTCCCCTCTGATGTAATTCAAGACCCAGACATACAAAATGTGCATTAAAATGGCCATAAAATAAAGCACCTAAAAGCAGGGCATTAAAGGAGTAGATTGAGCTCAGTGTATTAAAGGCCAGAAACACCAGCATGCATAACAATAAGTGAACGTTAGCAGGACAGTAGCAGTTAGCCTGACCATGAGCTACAAGAGTGCTGATCTGGGACCAGTGGTTTGGCAGCGGTTCATCTCTCCATGAACACCATTGTAAATGGCCCTGCGAGACCTGATCTGAGGTCACCACTGTGCCAGAGAGAGACACACTGCACTTTCAGGTTGTGATTCTAACCGCAATGGCAGGGATTGTGTTTGAAGTCTCTGGTATCACAGTGTTTCTCAAGGGTAAATACACAAAGCCCATAACAGAGACACCAGAAGCATACAGACATCTATAAGTGATGATCAGTTCTCAGGTTCAGGCACCAAGACAATTTTGTTTCATCCCTGATCTGACCCTAGCCTTTTTTGGAGGGAGGGGGGGTCCCCTATTATGGTAGGAAAATAGTACTAAATATTTTATGATGGTGATTTTGGTGTTGGTGTTGTCACCACTCCCCCAAAAAGCATATATCTGTCTATCTATGTGTCCATGCTTCCATCCATCCACAACCAGAGATCCACCTGCCTATATCTTAGTTACTGAGTTTAATATCTCTCTCTCTCTCTCCCTCTCTCTCTCTCTCTCCCACTCTCTCTCACTCATTCTCTCTCACTCTATCTTGCTCTCTCTCGCTCTTTCTTGCTTTCTCGCTCTCTGTCTCTCTCACACTCTCTCACATTCTCTCACTCTCTCTTACTCTCTCTCTCTCACTCTCTCTCTCTCTCTCTCTCTCTCTCTCTCTCTCTCTGTGTAGGTGTTTATGTGGTATGGGTATTTGGAATAAGGTTAAAAAAAAAAAATGACCATGAAATAAAATAGAATAATGTTTGCTGACCTTAAGAGTACTTTCATACAGTGCAGACTGTAATCTGTTTCCTGGAGCATGGGGCTGTCAGATCAAATCACAATATAATAGCTGACAAGTCAAAATGGAAAAAAAAAAAAGCTCAAAAAAACATTTTAAATAAAACTGATAGAAATGAAACAAAACAGAGTGGAAGCTTTGTTGTGTACGCCATTGTGAATATTCATTAATATTATAAAATACAGGCTATGCTAGTGAACACAGCATGGATGCCTCCCCTTAGTTGCCACTGTTTATGGCTGGAATAAACCGTACTAAATTACCAATAAGTTCACGGTTTATTCATGAACATAACATTTATTCATGAACATAAACATTTCAGGAAGACATGGGGCATGTAAGGAGGGTAGGAGCAGGGGGTTCATGTGGAGTGTGCAGCAAGATAAAAGAGTTGAATTTCCATCTAAACACCTTCTAAAGCAGGAGGGATTTGATGTAGACAAAAGGCACTAAACACCACTTCTGTACTCTGCTGTTCACGGGGAACTCTCTCTCTCTGTCCCGCTGCTTTGCATAAATTAGTATTTGTGAGGAAATAAATAAATAAACAGCGACGTACCACACGGCAGTTAAATTATGCTCATGAATAATGCATGTTTCGAGCAATTGAAAATGGCCGCTTTTCCACGTCTTTCCCTCAGCTTTGTTCTCTCACACTGTGAAACACCTTTCGACTTCCTCACAAGCGATTCGTCCAAATCACGGCTCCCCAGCCGACCTGTAAAGAGAACTAAACTAATTAAAGAAATGAAGCTGGTGCAGATAGTGCTGGAGGGGGTTGGGCTCAGTCTTACTGGGCACGGGAGCTTCAGTGTGGAGCAGCGCCCAACGTGAGCAGAATGACTCCTGTGCTAAATGCACAGGAGATGAGACAGATTAGCGTTGAGTTTAACAACGACATACCCTGCAGTGCCTCTCACACACACACACACACATACACGAGTGAAGATGCACAGAGAAAAGAGAAGATTTGAAAGGAACACCAATGCTAAATTAATGCTAACTGTATAAATAACTATATAGAAGGAAAATACATTGTGGGTGCGGGGGGTGGGGGGTGTTGCGTAAGCCTATCTCCCTGTGCCTGCTGGCGTACAGTGAATAAAAGTGTTTCTTCCTGGGATCTTTCTTCAGATCACAACCTCTTGTTTGAATCCCCCTGCTGAGTTTGATCTGACTCCACACGTCAGGGGGGCGCCACTTCTGTGTGCCGTTGCGTATAACACGTTACCCGCAGTGCCAGACGCTTAATCTCCAGCCGTGCCACACCGTCTCAACAGCGGGGACTTGCCGTAGCAAAACCACCTGGCCTGTGAGCTGCCGTCTCCCCCCACGTGCCCTCCAGGAGCCTGCGAGTGCCGATGCTAATCACTTTACAACTTCCATGGGGTTCTGTTATGGAGCGTGGTATAAAAACATTAGCAATTATTTCCATATGTGGCTGCCTTATTAATTACACAGTTTTACAGTAGCCTTCAATTGTATCTTATCCTGGAATCAGGACTACATAAAAGGCTATATGACAAAAACATGTAAAGCAATTTCCATTTATACTTTATAACATATTATGTTATATTTTTCATATAACAATGCAGATCTAGGATCAGTTTTTGATATTCATGTCCAAATCAGTATAAATATTGAATGTTAGTATGTTTACTGATCTCAGGTCATTTCTTTCCTAGGGAGCAGCTCACATCACTGTACTGGTGATTCATGGTCTCCTGCTGCTTGCGTGTTATAAGCACTTGGTCAAAGTAACATGGGAGGTTTTCCTTGCCACTGTTGCCTTTGCTCATCAGGGATCTGGACCTGTACAACTGTGAAGCTGCTTTGGGATGGATGTTGTAAAAAGTGCTATATAAATCCATTTGACTTGAACCTGAACAGCAGGGGTCGCTGTGCTACAGATTTGTGCAGGAAGCAGGAGTGTGAAACCTTGAACCAATAAAGCAAAGTTTGCATAAGACAATGGCTACAGAAAACGCTCTGCAATGAAAGCTTGTATGTGGCTGTAGGGAGTCCCGTTCTGTGGTACGGTACTAGTGTTAGCTGTAGAGAGTCTCGTTCTGTGGTACAGTACTAGTGTTAGCTGTAGGGAGTCCCGTTCTGTGGTACGGTACTAGTGTTAGCTGTAGGGAGTCCCGTTCTGTGGTACGGTACTAGTGTTAGCTGTAGGGAGTCCCGTTCTGTGGTACGGTACTAGTGTTAGCTGTGTGAGTGTGTCAAAATAAAGTGTCAGGCTGGTGATGCCGTTCCTGTTGTAGTGTTAAACCGTGTAGTATCACACCTGAAACTCATCTGGCAGACTGTCACAAAGCCCTCATTCTGCCTTCCTGTCATTTAACCCCAATTTTCCATCAGTTTTGTTTGTCTGAGCTACTCATGGCAGAAGAGAAGTGAAGCCATTTATACACCACTGAGATATTCTTACTGCTCTCCATGTTCCTGCCTCTTTAGTTTGTGTGTGTGTGTGTGTGTGTGTGTGTGTGTGTGTGTGTGTGTGTGTGTGTGAGAGAGAGAGAGACAGAGAGAGAGAGAGAGTATGTGTGTGTGGTGTAAGTGTGAGAAAATGTTGTTGCTCCAGGTCCTGTCACACTTATTCTTCAGCACAGTGAAAAAGATGTGGCTGTGTGAGTAGGTTGCTCTGTGTGAGTAGATTATTCTGTGTGAGAAGATTGCTCTGTGTGAGTTGATTACTCCGTGTGAGTTGATTACTCCGTGTGAGTAGGTTGCTCTGTGTGAGTAGATTTCTCTGTGTGAATCAGATTGCTCTGTGTGAGTAGGTTGCTCTGTGTGAGTAGATTACTCTGTGTGAATAGATTGCTGTGTGAGTAGATTACTCTGTGTGAATAGATTTCTCTGTGTGAGTAGATTGCTCTGTGTGAGTAGATTGCTCTGTGTGAGTAGATGTGTGAGTAGATTGCTCTTTGTGAGTAGATTACTCTGTGTGAATAGATTTCTCTGTATGAGTAGATTGCTCTGTGTGAGTAGGTTGTTCTGTGTGAGTAGATTACTCTGTGTGAGTAGATGTGTGAGTAGATTGCTCTGTGTGAGTAGATGTGTGAGTAGATTGCTCTTTGTGAGTAGATTGCTCTTTGTGAGTAGATTGCTCTGTGTGAGTAGATTGCTCTGTGTGAGTAGATGTGTGAGTAGATTGCTCTGTGTGAGTAGATGTGTGAGTAGATTGCTCTTTGTGAGTAGATTGCTCTTTGTGAGTAGATTGCTCTGTGTGAGTAGATTGCTCTGTGTGAGTAGATGTGTGAGTAGATTTCTCTTTGTGAGTAGATCGCTTTGTGCATTTGGGTTATTAGACTTTCTGTGTGATATATGCTATTCAGGGGTTCTTACTACAGGATTGAAATATGTGAATTTACAGTTCCACATTTATAGTTGCGCATTGTGACTTTGAAATTATTTTGTAATATTTTAATGGTGAGGATTTTCCATAATAAGTGATTTCTTGCTTACATTATTGCATGTAATATTAAAGTTTCAGATACGCAAATAATGATAATAGTACTTTTACAATCTCCTTACTTGTTCTTGTTCTACAATCTTGTACTTGTTCTCTCCTTACTTTTGTTTTTTGTTTTAAAGGCAATTTGGAGTAATTTTGTAATGGTTTTATTTCATGTGGTTTTATTTTTGTCTTAAAATTAGAAAATCATTGTGGTACAAATGATGCCCACAAGAGGGCAGCACTGTATATAAGCCTTGGCTAGTTACACTAAGGTCAGACACAGGGCAGCAGTTTTCTCAACAAACAAAAAAGCCCAAATTTTTGCATGGCTTGTTTTTTCATCTTGTTTTGTCCTGTTTTTGTTTCTTTAGGGGATTCTCCTTCAGAGAAACCAATCAATCAAAATCAAGTTTGATTTGCTCTATTAACTGAACAGTTTAAGGTATTTTGTATCTATGATTCACTTGAAAAGACGATTCATTTGATTCATTTCAAAAGAGCTGAAAAACCAGGAATCTATGGGAAATGTAAATATAGCCCCTGTGTCTTATGGCCAGATTGTAGTGTCCACTTTGGCAGACCACCTCTGGTCTCAGCATGAGTCACCTTTGGGTGGTGAGGCCCAGCATGAGTCACCCTTGGGTGGTGAGGCCCAGCATGAATCACCTTTCGGTGGTGAGGCCCAGCATGAGTCTCTTCCATCTGTCCCTCATGGAGATTCACTGTCTAACCTCAAAAACATTGAATAAACAAACCTACAGTTCTGATCACAAAACACCTAAATACATCACAGATGTGACCAGTTTTTCAAATTCATAATTCTAATATTTACATGAACTAAAATCATATAAACCAAATTTCATTTATCCATCAAAACATCATACAATTTCAGTAACACTGTGAGAGCAGTGAAGTATAAATTTGAACTTTCTGATGGTAACATGGAACTAATGCTGTCTATTCAGGTGGAGCACCCAAGAGTAGTTAATGTATGCCATTGCCTCTGCTGCCCCCTAGAGGTTAACAGTGCCAAGCACACATGGGGAACACAATGTGCACTTATTACTGACGTCAGCTTATGTACCTTTATCTTTAGAGCTAGAGGCCGTGACAGCTGTTTAACTCTGCACGATGTTTAGGTCTAGTGCACTAATGCTAGCAAGTGCTGAGCATGGTGTGTTTCTGTGTTTTGCACCCCCTCGTGGTGAGATGGAGAAGGACTTTCTGAATCAGGCCTAAGAGAAAAACGCAAAGCCCCTCTTCCAGTCAGCTCTCCAAATACAAAACATTTAACATTTTGCTGTAAGTCAGTGAGTGAATAACTGTAAGGCCATAAAGAGTAGGCAAACCTTTTCATGGTTCATATATATACAAATGCACATGTGTATAAGACACACATGTGGGATAATTACCGAGATTGAAAAATTAATTTGACAGTTTTCTCCTGCCGCAGGTCACTTGACTCATTTTGTTTACTGTTTATACTGTTTTTATTGTTGTGTGCGATGTCAGCCAGAGGAGGATGGCCTCCCCTTTTCTAGTCTTGGTTCTTCTCAAGGTTTCTTGCCACTGTTCCCCTTGGTTTGCTCACCAGGGGCTTGGACAATGTTGTAAAAAGCGCTATATAAATAAATTTTCACTTGACTTGACTTGACTTTCTTGGCGCTGTCACATTGGGACTCACTTGCATAAGCATTTGTACAGGTAATGGATAGGGTTAGACCTTTGTGGGGTTTAACTATACACGAGCATGAACATAAACATGTACCCTTACTCACACCACTGCCACTCTCTCGCTGCATTTGATTGCCTTTAATGAATACAGATAAAACATCAGATAGAGAGAGAGTGTATGTATGTGTGTGTGTGTGTGTGTGTGTGTGTGTGTGTGTGTGTGTAGAGGCGAAAACTGCCTCAAAAAGTCAGAGAGGGAGGGAGGCTTGAGAGTCAGAGAAAGAGAGAGAGAGAGAGAGAGAGAAAGGAATGGTTGAGAGACAGAGAGAAGGAGGTAATTCAGAGCTAGAGAGAGAGGAAGAGAGACAGATGAGTGTTTAAACCTTGCAGTAAACGAAGGCTCATGTCTTCCTATGCTGTTGTATGAGCAGTGCTCCTGGCTACCAGAACACGAAAGCTGCAAGCCCACCTCTCTTCCTCCTTCCCTCTCCTGCCTTTTGCATTTCAAAGCACTGTGGCTGTCAGACATATTCTGATTTGTGTATATATCTCAGTGCAGCCTGATGATGCAGCCTCCCTGTCTATTGGGACTAGCAGCAGTGCTCAGTAGCTTTGTCAGCTTCTGAAGGTGCAGCACTCTTCTCACAGCACTTCCTCTCTGGAATTCCTCTCTGCTCCATGAAAAGCTCAGTAATTGTGCTCTGGAAAGCACATGCGTTTCTCCAGCAAATGACACACCAGAATGTTACTGACAAATTGTGTCGGTGGCCAGTGAAAGGTATTTCAGTTTTGCTGGAATGAAAATCTGAAATAAATGGTCTTGTAATAACATTGCTGGAAGCAAACTGACTGAAGAGGAAAAGAATCTAATAGAGGATGCTGAAAAATATATAATATTCTTATGTAATATTCCTATGATTATTGACATTTACGGTGGCTTTGTAGTTATAAAATTTTTTCTAATAAAATGTTCATTCAGGCAGTCGTTCATTTATTTTATTATTGTTTACATTTTTAAAAAAATATTTTTTTAATTGATTGTTTATAAAGATTTGGTAGGTGCATAACTGTATTGTGTAATTACATACTAAGAGAGTACATCACTGTATTGTGTTACGTACTAACAGAGTTTCTGAGCGCTGTGTTTTTCCGGCTGCACCCATAACCTCTGCATGTCAGATGCGCTTCCAGCAGACAGTGGTTGAGCTGTGGCTGTGGTGGGGGCAGGGTCTGGGCTCATCAGACGGGTGGAGGCTGACACCGAGTGTGATGTAGAGCGCTCCTAATTAACAGAGACACCATCGGGCCACGTGATGCCCCATCTCAACATTTGGTTTGACATTTGTGCACAAATCAGACGTACTGGAAATAAAGAGTGTCAGGGAGAGTGTCCAGAGATGAGGGCAGCTGTTCTGCCCTCTAAAGGCTCCCTCCAGCAGTACACACATGGTTTTCTGAGTGGTGCAGATCTGAAGCGTCAACCAGAACTGAAGCTGAGTGTAAGGAAGGCTCTTACTTCTGGTCCACAGGCAAAAAGAGGAATCTTAAAGATGCATAAAAGAGGCATGTGAAAATGTTTAGGTTTTGTGTGTGTGTGTGTGTCTTGGTGGATGTTTCTTGGGATGGTTAGAAATAAATCCTGATCAAAGGACTTTTTTTTATATCAGACATAAGCAAACATGTTATCCATGTATTAGAAAATAGTTGTCATCCTGCTGCTTTCTGGAAAGGTTCCTCATCTATTCCAGTCTCCACTCCCAGTATCCAACAACATCTATTCCAGTCTCCACTCCCAGTATCCAACAACATCTGTTCCAGTCTCCACTCCCAGTATCCAGCAACACTGCTGCTTGTCTGACCAACTGAAATGAAACAAAGACATTTGTGGCTATTTTTATTGGTTGCTAAGCTGTCCCTTACTCTGCACAAGAGGACGTCACAGATTTGATATGTCTTTGTATTGTTTGTCTGTCTGTCTATCTGTCTGTCTATCTCCCTCTCTCTATGCCCTATATTCTTCTAAGGTTTCTGGTTTTATGCTGTCTCTCTATGTCTTTCTCAATGCCGTCTACCTCTCTGTCTGTGCTGTTTATCTATCTATGCTTCTGTCTAGCTGTGATGCCTGTCTTCACTACCTGTATCTATATGCTGTCTGTGCATCCAGGCAGAACGTTCAGCATTTCTGTTACCCTGATGTAAGTCATACATCTCTGCCAACACATTGTACCAAGTGTCATTTAAGTATGTTAAACAAAATAAATTCCCAATGGAAACATGCATGTTGAACTCTTGTCAAAATCAGAAGTTGTGAATTATTTCTATATATATAGAACTTTCCATAGACACTTTCTGAAATAGCTTTGAATTGCTTTGCCCCTTTGCAAGAGATTCCAAACTATGGCTAGGCCATGTTCTTTGAAGAAACTTTCTCCATTCATATCCTGAGAGTGCAGGGTTGTTTGTAACTGTGCTGAAAGTCTTTCACCCTGCGGAGAAAAGCCCCTTTCTGCCGATTGTATCAATGATCTTGTTCTTTCAATCATTACCCAGAGCTCGTGACTGCAGGTGAGAGACAGAACTTAGATTGACCAGTAAATTGAGAGCTTTGCCTTTTGGCTCAGCTCCCTCTTCACCATAACGGACCAGTACAGGGTCCACAGAACTGCAGACGCTGCACCAATTTGCCTGTCAACCTCTCACTCCATCATTCCCTCACTTGTGAACAAGATTCCAAGATATTTGAACTCCTCCACTTGGGGCAAGAATTCATTCCCAACCTGGAGAGAGCATTCCATCCTTTTCTGGTTTCCACGGTCTCAGATTTAGAGGTGCTGATTGTCATCCCAGCCACTTCACACTCTGCAAACTGGTCCAGAGAGAGCTGAAGGTCCTGGTCCAGAGAGAGTTGGAGGTCCTGGTCCAGAGAGAGCTGGAGGTCCAGGCCTGATGACACCAGCTGGACCACGTCACCCACAAAAAGAAGATGTGAAATTTTGAGGCCATCATACCAGACTCCTTCCACCACTTGGCTACACTGAGAAATTCTGTTATGAACAGAATTGGTGACAAAGGGCAGCCCTGGTGGAGTCCAACCCCAACTGGAAACCAGTCTGACGTACTGCTAGCCATGTGAACCAAGTTCATGCTCTGTTTGTCCAGGGACTGAATGGCCCATTGCAGCACGCCCCATACCCTGTACTCCTGGAGTACCTCCCACAGGATCCCCCAAGGGACGTGTTCAAATGCCTTGTCCAAATCTGCAAAACACATATGGATTGGTTGGACAAACTCCTACACACCCGCCAGGACTTTTGCCAGGGTAAAAATTTGGTCCAGTGCTCCACGACCAGGGAACAACCCACATTGTTCCTGTTGTAACTAAGATTCTATCAGCCAGACTCTCTTCTCCAATACCCCTGCATAGACCTTGCCAGGGAGGATATTACTGTTATTTTAATATCATTCATATATTATTCAAACTTTAATATTTGAAATTCATTTGTGAACTTCTGCCAACAGCTTGCAATAATCAACTAAAGCATGACTGCTTACAAAACTCAGTTTCCTATTTTACTTCATAAAACTGGTACCTAAATTACACCTTTCTCTGTTCCAACAATATCAACCAGAGTGTTCAAAAGATTAACCAACTCCTATACAAATCACTTTTCTTCACCACTGCAAGCCAAAATGCATAGCTCAGCAGAATATATCCCAAGTACACCCACCTCACACAAACACTGACCATGATGGTGAGTCAGGAAGAATGACAGTTCTGACAGAGGGACCTTAATTAAAGGAACACTCCAAGGTAAAACCTTCTAAATATTTTATTCAGTATTCACAGTAGTTTAAAATATTTAATTCAGTATTCACTGTAGTTTAAAACAGCATAGGGGGATTTGTTTTCAATGTTTGGTTATAAAACTGCAGACCATGCCAAGAATTTGACTATCATAGAATTCTAAAATCAAGTCTTTCACCAAAAAATCTTTAAAACCATTTAAAGTTCTCTGATTGCTAAATTAAAGACACACTTGTACTACCAAAGGCAGAAACAGCTAAAAATTTATTTATGTTAGCCAGACTACTGGCACACATGCACAGTTTAGAGGAAAGAGAATTTTCTAGAAGTGAGCAGTGTGGTTGAGATGCTGGAGAGTATTTCAAGGTCAGGCGCACTCTCAGCAGATCTTTAGAACAGATTTAAAAGCCTAACAATAATCTTATACTGCTTTTCAGCTTTGATCCACTGAAACCTTCACTCACTTACAATTAAGCAGATGATGCTGCATGAATTATTTCCATAGAATGGAAATCACAGAGGCCAGGTTTGGTGGGATTATTTGTCTAATTTTACCATTATTATCAGGACATAAATTCTGCCTGGGCAGCTTTTGAAAGACTGAGCTCAAGTGTAATTTTATGGAGGGGATTAAGTTGCAGAATGTGAAAGTTTGTAGATCTGAGAACTAGATAATAAAATATTTACTTGTATTTTTGATGTGAGAATGTATACAAATAAAATTTGTACTTGTGTTTTCAATATTAAAACTTGAAGAATAAAAATCTTAACTCGCACATTGCAATTTTTCATTCACAAAAATATCACAGCGGTACTTTCACTTTGAAATCACAAACAAAAAGACGTGTGAGCTAGCACAAACTTAATACAAATATATTGATTTGCCCATACATTTATTTTTGGTACTACAGCCACAAATTCAATCCTGCAACCACTTAAACATGACATCACATCTTCAAATGATCCCTTCTTGACTTTTGCAAACCTTTTGCAAAACTGATTTGAGTTTTGAACTGAACTGATGGGTGGGGCAAGGTTCAATACGTTTTGTAACATAATTACAAATGTTTTCTTTGAGAATGGGCATGAAAGACTTTGGAAGTTCATATTTAATTTAGAGGTTCAACCAGGCACTGGTGAAATGTTGCCATATCTCTCCAGGGGTGCACCCTGACTTTCTAATACACAGCAAGGCAGACATTTACGTGCTTAAGGCATCGATTCTGTTTCAGAGATGTATAGCACTAATAACAGGCTGCAAGATGTACCAATTCCTGATCGTGGCTTTGATGATCATTCTGAGCTTTTTCATGAATGAGTTATAAACACTGTTTCATAAATGCACTGGCACAAGATTTAGCTCAGCTCAGCTCTCATACAGCACTGTTCAAAACATGTGGAATGTCAGAAACATGCAAAACTTCACACCTGTGGTAGAACAACCAAAAACCAAAACCACTGAATCACAGCATCTGAAATTGGTCTATTTGTCTCAACACAAATGTTAATGTCATGTTATTATATGAATTGGTTAATGGAGTTGCTCAAAGTAATTTGCAGAAGCCTGGGCAAAATAGGTGGTTTGATGGAAGGAAAAAACAGTATTATTATCAGGATGCTGGCAGCTTGCTTTCAGGGCACATCACAGATCACTAGATGGCTAACACCACCTGCCATGTCATGTAGCAGGAGTGTGTTAATGAGTACCAGTGTAAAGCACAGAAACAATAAGAACTTTCTTTAAGATCACTTTAATTGCTTGGTGGTGGTGATGATGGTTGTAATGGTGATGATCAAGACAATAACAATTAGGATGTCAGTTTTAGTGATAGTGATGGTGAGTGTGAAATTGGGAATGACAATGGGGATTATGTTAATGATGATGAAAAGGAGAATAACTACTAGCATAACGGTGATGATGATGGTGATAGAGTTGACGAAGAGAATGATGATAATTTCATCCATGAAAAAGTTATTTTGTTGGTGCTGGTGGTGTTAATGATGAGGACCATAATAATAATGATGATTGTTTTCTGTTATTTCAGCAGAGACTCTGGATGTGGGCGAGTATCTGGAAATTTCTGGAATCATGCGCACGCAGGCTGGTCGCTATGAGTGTAAGGCCAGCAATGACGTAGCAACGCCCGACGTAAAATATGTCAACGTGGTTGTCAACTGTAAGTTCTTCTCTGGATAAAGCTGGTCATTTTATTGAAAATGTATAGCCACCTGCTACTAATTTTGCATCTTTCAGATGATTATTTATCACTCCAATGCTAATCCATGACGCTAATTAGTAAGTGTTTACACTCACATGTACCTTGGAAGTAAATCAATAAATGAGCACAAAATAAATACTGCAGTGTAATGTATATACACCACTGTGACTGCTGCCAATGAATTAACCATGATTATGTTAATATGAAAGTGATGAAAATAATGTGTACATGCTTAAATGTATAAAAGATGAATACTGACAGTACGTTGTATTTCTTTCAGGACAGCCTTTAAGTGTTTGTAATGTGCTTTATCTGTCTCTCATAGATCCTCCTTTCATTAAGGGTGCTAAGAGCTCAGAGACACCTATGGGTCGTCAGGGGGTTCTACAATGTGATGCCACAGCTGTGCCCAAGCCCGAGTTTGAATGGTACCGAGATGACAAGAGGTACTGACCCTAACCCTAAATTATCATAGTAAAAACTTTCAAAAATATGTCCAATCATGTTATTAGTAAATACATTTTTCACAAAGGGTTGAAATCACTAGTAAATATACTTTCAACAAAAGAACTGATCATAGTAGTAAATGCACTTAATCGAGGATCTCAGAACCCTAGTACATAGAGCTTACTAGCCAAGCTCCTGGACATTAGCATTTCTCCTTCAAGCCTAACCAGTGAAATAGTGTTTTCACAGTCATATGAATATTTGAGCTACGTATGCTCAATGAGTTACTGAAATGGAGATATTAGAGGTGTAAATAAATTACCCATAGATGTTTTAAAATTGACTGTTTTGTTTTTGAAGTTTCAAATGAAATTCTTACAATGAAACTTTTCAGAAATCAAAACATAAGCAGTTGGGGTCATGGTAGTACGCTGGTTAAGGCACTTGTCTAGTAATCAGAATGTTGCTGGTTCAAACCCCACCTCTGCCAAGTTGCCACTGTTGGGCCCCTGAGCAAAAAGCCCTTAACCCTCAACTACTCAAGATATATTCAATCGCAAGTTGCTTTGGACAAAAACGTTAGCCAAATGCTGTAAATGTAAAACAAGGCTTAAAAATCAAGTTTTTACAACAGATGTTGTCTGAAAGCAGTTTTACAAGTGTCCGAGTGCAAGCCCAGGGCGACAGTGGCAAGGAAAAACTTCCTAAGAGCGTGAGGAAGAAACCTTGGGAGGAACCAAAACTCAAGGGCGGAGCCGATCCTCTTCTGGCTGACACCGGTCACCATGACAAATATATAAAAGAATTAAAAAATACAAAAAAACACAGTAGTAAATAAGTTATAGCAAACTCCAGGGCTGTGCCACAGCGGGGGTGGGGGGAACCAGGGGTGCTGATGAGGGCCTCCATTCAGTTGATTAATCCTTCATCTGAGTCTGGATGAGTAGGAGGTGGTTGGTCCGGGACAGGTAGTAGTAGGAGAGCATTACTTTGTACCAAGGACAGCCATTAGCTTGGTAAAAGTAAAGTGAGACAGTTAATTCTGTATGGGACATAAAATATCGACATTTCAGAAGTGTGGCAGCAGCAGCAACTCCGGCAATTAACTATTACAGCCTAACTAAAAGGGCAGAACAAGAAGGTAACACAGAATGAGGCATTGGAATCCCTCCACCCCACCATCAACAAACTTGAGTGAACATGTGCAATGGTGGGACGACATCACCAGCGTCTCAGTTTACCATAAAACCCTCTGCCCATGAACCCCTGGATCTGTTACCTTTATCTAGGGGGAATATCAATTACCAAATTCTAAACTAAATAAGTAAGTTTTTAGCCTAGACTAAAAATATTGTGTCAGAGCCCCAGACATTTTCTGGAAGGCTGCTCCATAGTTGGAGGGCTTTGGAAAAAAAAGGCTCTTTCCCCTACAGAAGTTCTGTCGC
This sequence comes from Sternarchorhynchus goeldii, assembly GCA_028565775.1. Classification (NCBI taxonomy): domain Eukaryota; kingdom Metazoa; phylum Chordata; class Actinopteri; order Gymnotiformes; family Apteronotidae; genus Sternarchorhynchus; species Sternarchorhynchus goeldii. Next base: position 6,464,005 of record JAOXYF010000013.1, on the reverse strand, counting down.
TTATCCATGTTGTGGAAACAAAAGCTTATAACCTGACTTTAAATTCATCCATTGGTTTTAG
>JAOXYF010000013.1:6438816-6463844 GCA_028565775.1 Sternarchorhynchus goeldii | reverse complement strand
ATAGTGTTATATGACAATTTTTTCTCATAGTATGTACAACAATCATTATCAGTTGGTAAGATCCTGCTTGCAGTCTCGTTATATTATGGTGGGAGTGAACAACCCAAATTATGATCCACTTGTCTTGATACTCCCCCTTTTCAGGCAAGTGTTACACAACAAAAATACAGTCGTTGACAAAATGTTAAAATTAGAGGAGTTCATGAGTTCCTATTTGGAATCTGAATCAAAATTCCAGTAAAGAACGACTGTTTCACTATGATGAATTGCACTGAATTGTCAGTTTATTGGAGATACCCATGTAGCATCGACACCCATTTAGATGTTGAAATTGTTCTGCAAGAATCTGTTAGGTGTATTGCAGCTTCGTATTCAGCTGCAATTTGTTATGTTGTGCTGTTTCAGACCGATTCTGGATATCCTCCTCTGACCCTTGTTATTGACTAGTTCTTTTACATCCACAGGATTCTCTTTTGTTGGATGTTTTTACCCAATCAAACCACTCTTGGTATATTCTTGACACACAAGTATAAGAAAAAAAGTTTGGCAGTTTTTGAAATACTGGACCTGCCTACTATAGCACTGCCTCATTTGAAATTGCTCAATGTTTCAAATGTAATGTGAACATTGAATCGAACAAATCCACATAAACTTGTTGACCTGATTTCATGCTGCACTTACTTGTCTAATTTCCATACAAAGCAGCTCCAGTCATGACAGGGCAGGTATCTTTAATGAAGTGGCCATTTAGTGTATGTTCTCACTGCTTATAAAACATTCTATAACTATCTGGGATAGTACCAGTGCTGATTGGTCATTTTGTAGCAAAGGGCCTTCTCAGCAGAGATTAACTGCTGAGGAAGGGACATGTTAACATGGACAACTTTTACACATCACCCAAGTTCATCAATCTGTACAGAGAAAAGAGCTTGTGGGAGCTTGTTGGTCATATGGCCAGGCAAAACTCTATCATTTTCAAAGAATAATGGAAAGTAATTAGTTAACTTTGGAATAAGCTAAATATTTTAATGGGTACTCAGTATCAACAATTGAACACATTTCAAACTCTTCCAACCCTACAAGTGACAAAAATGATAGGAACGAGCTTGTATTTTTTTCTAAAATTTCAACTGTCCTTGGGTTTGTGAAAGGTTTTATTTGAGTATATTATTATATTTACGTCCATATATTACATCAGTAAACAGTAAACAAGAAACTATCAATAGTGAAAAGCAACCAGGAGACTTGGTATAATGAGCTAATGAGGCGTGACTAATTGTAAGGTGGGTGTATCACAGTAGTCAGTATGATGGGCGCATAACTGAAAAAACTCCATCCAGGAGTCCAGCAGTTCAGTATTTCCCAAACCATGAAGGACTGCCTTTGATATTCAGAGAAGGGGGCTTGACTAATGGCACTGGAAGGTGAGTACATGGGGATATGGGTTTTAGCAAGGAAACATAGAAAGTAGATTCTATAGGACTGTAATAGACGATATGTAGACTCTATTTGAGGCAGGGTTTGCTTACTTGAGAATCTTGAATAGACCAGTGTAACATGAACTCAGCTTTTTGATGTTAACTTTAGCTGCAGTCATTCAGCCTGGACAGTAATGATGAGACATTTTAGTGGTTCTTACCTATTACACCACATATAATTAATATGGCTAATAATCATTAATCAATCTGATTGATTTATTAGTGTGAAGTTATCGTTATCAAATTATCAGTTTCATTTTCATTTTATTAGCCTCACAATTTATCATAATTTTCCACCAAACTACAGAGTTAACAGTAATTAGTCTTGCTCAGTAGTAAAGTCTAAAAATTTGGGGGTTGTCCTATTCTAATTATTCCAATTTTTGGTAGTGTTGTGTAGCAGCATGAAGTGATATCTACCAACAGATTTCCCAATAACCAATAGGATATCAGCTGCATACACTAATAGGGACCTCACTCATATGGAGCCTATGGCCAGACACTCACAACATGAATCAACTTATCAACATGGTACACACACACACACACACACACACACACACAAAGACCACACTGACACTGAGTAACATGGGTACATTTCTTCCAATAACTACTTGGTTAAGTCAAGTACAGATTAACCAAGTCCCACAACTACTTGGTTAAATCAAGTACAGATTTATCCATAAAGAATGCAAAAGTGAGATTAATAAATAACACGTTTACAAATAGGTTATTCATAAACAAATTGATCCAACAGTAACTTAATGGTTAATGTAATTTGTCCAGTTTTTATTAAAAAGTATGTTTAACTTTTTCAGCTCAGAGTGATAAACCTGGTAATGTTCCTGGTTCTTTCTACTCCATTTGATGGGACCATAGCTCCATGGTTCAGAGCAGGTGATGGAACCAATGTGAAGTTTTATGAGTTCCAATGAACATGAGGTCAAAAAAACTTATGTCTCTGAAATCCTCTTGATGAGAGGAATCTGATGGTCACTTTTCTGATCTGAGTTTTCAGATCAGTTCCTTCCCCCTGCATTCCTCTTAGATTTCTCAGGCTACTTTGAGGTCATAAAAGTAGCTCTGGAGAGTGTAGCCATTCATAAACCTCTCAGCCTGAGATCCTGAGAAAGGGTTAGGTGCTGATAAGCTGGGTCCATGTAGCAGTGGTGACCCTGAGTGTCTGGGACCAGGTCAAAGTTCAGGGGAAAAGTCATTTTGGTTGATAGCATACAAATATGGTTGAGCCAAAAATGTTTCTCACATGGGGCACCAAAAATGTAGGGTTTTTAATCTACTAAACCACATATAATTTTTATTCACACTGAATTTAGTCTGAATTGATCAGTCGTACCTATGTCATCTTCTATGTCAGAATTCCTCATTTTTAACTAAAGAATGTAACATTAATGATTTGATTTAAATAGCTGATTTCGTTGACATTGGCAACATCCAGAATCAAGACAGACAACTTGATTGGAATAAATAAGAGATTAACAACAACTACTGTATGAGAATCAACAATCAGCTCTCCACCACAGTATATGTGCAAGGACATTTGATTTGATATGGACATTTACATACACTGGCGATCAAAATTAGAGAACAATGTATGAACACTTTCAGAAATAATGTAATCTACATTGATCAACAATTGAAGGATTTTTGTAAGGGGTACACCATATCACTAGAACAGTGTTTTACAAAATAACCAAAGTATATCAACATGAAACCTTTATTTTGCAAAAAAAATGTGTGATGATGATCATAATTAGAGAACAGCAACGACTGTAGCACAGAGTAAGATTACAACTAAACTTTCTGAAGGTTACAACAGTCAGTAATCAGTAGGAAGTGTACAGGCCTTTGCTTTGAATTACTTCAGCACTTCTGTGGCCACAGGACATCACTAGTCTCTCACACTGCTCTGGTGTGATTTTGGTCCACTCTTCTTCCAGTCTGTTCCAGTTCTGTGACTGTTGTGGGTTTCTTAGCCATAACTTTGTCACCAAGGATTTCCCAGAGGTTTTCTATTGGTTTTAGATCAGGACTCTGGGCTGGACATTTCATTGTTTCAGTGTTTTTACAACTGCTTTACCCGTTTTGCTGTGTGACGGGGGTATTGTCCTTCATGAAAATTGCTGGCTGATTGAGTGATGAATGCAAGAAACGAACCACATGTAGTTGAAGAAGGTTCTGATACACACTTGCATTCACTCTTCCATGTAGTTGTATGAGAGGTCCAACACCTGCTGCTGAAAACATTCCCCAAACTACAACATTTCCTCCTCTACCTTTCACTGACTTCTTTACACACTTTGGGTTCAGTCTTTCCCCAGTTTGTCGACGAACATAATGTTTCCCATCAGACCCAAATAAATTAAACTTGCTTTCATCACTAAAATGAACATGAATGGCAAAGTTGAGTCTAGCCTTTTGATTCTTTCTGCTAATTTCTCACTGCATTGTGGGCTTTCAGTTCAAATGCTCTTAAACATCGAGACACTGTATAACAAGCTGAACTTGGGAGCGATTCCAGCTGCAGTGTTGAACCGATTACCCATGGAGATTATCTGCATTATCCTGTCTTCTCTTGCATTTGTCTTTGGTGGGCAACCAGCCTTCTTGGGGGACTTGAATGCAATATTCCAGAAATCACAGACTTGGAATGACCAACTTCTCTTGCTGTGGCTGATAGGTCACCCCTTTGGCCTTCATCTGGACAACCTGCTGCCAGAGGGTTTCAGTCACTTTGGAACAGCTCACCATTTTTACAAAGTCAGTGAAAACTGGAAAGTTAGGCTGCCAGTTAAATAGGTTTTGTCAGATAATTAAGGAAATGTAGCACCAGTGCCAGAATCTGTGAGCAGATTCTGAAGGGTGTCCAGGAAATGCTAGCCTAATGACAGTTTGTTGAGTTTTTATTGTTGATTTTCCCACCTATAATCATGGAAGTGACATCACCATACTTCTTGTTTGGTGCTATAAAAGGACTACTGTTGAGAGCAGCAGGAGCCCTGAGAGAGAGCTGGAGAAAAATATTATTTAACATTGGAGATTTGGGTAAATATTCAGCTTTGCGTAAATATGTTCTTTTTTTCCTTTTTTTTTTTACTTAAAATTTATTATTTTTTGTCACTGGAGCACTGGGATTACATAAACACCTCCTTCCTGCACCCGAGGCAGACTTCCTGCACTGAACCATCACATACTCAACTGGTTTATTCTAGTGTGATTGCAGTGGACAAATTGAAACTGAAATGTTCAGTTCTGTGTCAGACTTTATAAAGTAACAAAACACTTTTCAGTTTTCATCATTGTGGTCAACTTTTATAAGGACATCAGTGGCAAGCCTTGGAGATAATGGAGACAGCTGATGGGATTGGGTTCTGTATCTTGTATTGTGCATTTTCTCCTTTGTTGGCCAGTGGACTGGAGAAGCAATGCCAGGAACTGGAAATGTAATTTCTTTTGGTATGGTTAGGATTATGAAGGCGAGAAGGCAGTTTTGGAATCAGGTTAACAGATTGTAGGGATAAAATTGTGTGTCTTGAAGTACAGAGACCCGATCATATAGTCATGGTTGTGATCATTAGTAAGAATAAGGATGGTAAGCATTGTGTGTCCACTGTTTCCATTGTTCATGAGCAACGTAGAAGCCAGGACATCACAGTGGACTGTGTTACTAGCTGGTTACTAGCTATGGAAGATGGATTCCCTTTTGAGTATTAGTCTCCCAAAAATCTAATTCTAATTTTTCTTGCCATTCTCACCCTTGGCTTTCTCATGGGTATCTGGAACCATACATATCTAAAGCTGCTTTGTGACAAGATGTGTTGTAAAAAGCATTACATAATTCAATTTGATTTGAATGTCAAACCTATTTTCTATGGAAACGAATTTACAGGCACAGAAGGCTCATGGAGGAAGGTTGGCAGGAGTACCTGATGTGTGACAGAATGTGAAGTTATTTTGTTCCATTTCAGATTTCTGGGTACTAACAACTAATAATATGAACAAAGAACAATATAACTGGTTTGTGGAATTCAAATTTAAGTTTGATATATAGATGATATTCTAGCAGTCTCAGCAGGACCTCTCTCATATAAGGAGACTATGACCAATATCCCTGATGGCCTCCGAATGAAAAACTCTGATGTGTAACACAAGAGGGCATGTGAACCCAGTGACTGTCAGATCTTATAGTTTTTATACCGCTGCGGATCTTCCATGATCTTCCAACCCCACAAAGCATAAGGGTTGGAAGATCATGGATAAGGTTGTCCAGTTTTATAGAAAACTGAATTTATTGGGAGGTGAAAGATGGCTGTACATGCTTGCTAGCTCAGACTTAAGGGCTTTAAGACCTTGCCAACAGACCATTTAGAGAATTCTCTCATTTTATCAAGTGTGCAAAACATGACGGAGAAGTCGATAGCCAAAATTTTCTCCACTGGTTGATTAGCAGTAATTATTGTCCTGGACCCTTGCCACTCAGAGAATGATCAAACACACAGTAGTTCAAGGGCTGAGTTTGAATGGAAGCCAACAATGTACACACTCTACATGACCGAAGGCCAACTGAGGGTTTTGTCAGTAAACAGGGAAGCACAAAAGTCATTCCTGCATCATCGGGGTGAAGGTTAATGATGGAAAACTGAAATACAGAAATCACTATATACAAAAATTTAAACACATTCTCCATGAGCATCATCATATTTGTCAGGTGTGACTAAATGGACAACACTTGCCATCATTTTACCTACTGTTGGCATAGCAGTGGTGGTAGAGGGTGCAGTAGGCTGAACTGTAGCTGGTGCTGGGTTGCTCTCACATAAAGAATGAATTAGTTTGTTTGTGGCCTAGGTTTTTGTAGATGTTATCTGTGACAGCCAGTGGTTTGCCCTAGGCTATTACAGACATTTGTTTTCAGAACGCTCAAAGATTCTTTCTCCATTTTGAATTTTACTGTGTACAAACCATGAGAGTGAAACAAAAATGAACAGATTTAAAATGTTTTATCAGGTTTTATCTGATGGCTCCAGATCTGGGCTTTCTCTGATTCTGAATCAGAGAGAGACGATATGGCCTCGCTGCAAAATCAAATGAATTTTTTATCTAAATAAACTCACACAAAGCCATTTTATTGGAATAACAACAAGCATGACACAGTTTGTGGTAAGACAAATAGAAAGCCTCCTTTATTCATACCTTTATTCAAGTTGCCAAGAAACAAATGCAGATTTGAGCACCATAAATCATATACAAACTGCTCCATATCTGATTCACAAGGCAATTGTACAACATCTAACAAGCTCAGTGCAAGGTCAGAACAACATGATTTCAACACGAGTGCTGATTTACACTAAATCTCTTTAATGGCATGGAAACATGCACTTCAGTTATTGTTCACTTTCAATAACAAGGTGTCATAATTTATACTTGTGCACATATCATTTTCATGAAACACACCCACACATTTCTCTATTTACACTTACTAGTCAATGGTCAGTTAACTTGTAAAGTTGAAAAACCATGAAATTATGGTTTACATTTACAAGCCGATTCCATGTATGTTGACAGTATTCAGACTGAAATACTTGCTTCTCCACAGTAAATGTGTAAGTGTTTCTATACAATTTGATGTATGTGTTTCTCCTAAGTGTAACATGTTTATCTCTTCCCATTTCTCTCTTCCCCTCTCTTTCTATAGGCTGTCCAATATGCAGGGTATTAGTATTCAAATCACTGGTACTCGTACCATGTTACTGGTAGCTAATGTCACAGAAGATGATTATGGAAATTACACTTGTGTTGCCACCAACCGTTTGGGAATACACAACGCTAGTGTGTTCCTCTACAGTAAGTAACACACACACACACACACACACACATACATGTACTCGCAAGCACACACACAATTATTCTTTAAAATACATCAGGCTAATCTGTGTTGGGTCTCAGTCAGTTGGAGCTGTCAGTCAGAGACAGAAAACAATCCGTTCATCAGTAGTGGACTTTCACCTTTCATCTGCAACTTTGGTCAGAAATCTTTGGTTAATGAAAGTCTGCTGTTTCAAATATTATATCAGCTAACACAGTTACTTTATTAGGTACACTTGTCCCATCTTTCTGCATAAGTGTGCGTGCCCTGTGATGTACTGGTACTCTGTGATGGACTGGCTGGTATATAGTTTGTTTGTTTGTTTGTTTGCTTGCTTGCTTGTTTTTTGGGGGGGTGTCCTATGCTTAAAATGAGGGTCCCTCAAGAAAAGGCTGACAGAACATACACCAATAGCTGTCCAATTAGCTGACTTCAGATTACAATAGTGGTGCCAGGATCATTGGATTAAATTTACAACTGATTGTAAAATGTTTTATTAGGGTATTAGGTTTTATTATCTTGATAAATACAGCCATAGAGTAGATACAGCCACTCTCTTTCTTATTCTATCTAGCTAGCTATCTGTTTTTCTAGTTATCTAGTTAACTATCTCTCTCATCCAACATGTGGAAAATTTCCTTAGAAATTTGATTTGACCTTTTTGACAATTTATGGAGAGAATGATGATATGATACAATATAACACAGCAAAACAATAATATGAACAAGTAATGATCATGAGAGCTAGGAAAAAGAGAACGTTAGGGTGACCGTATTTTGGTTTTCAAAAAATTCATATAAAACTATTATATATAACTATTTTATATAACAACTGCTGGGGGAATATAGCCTAATAGGATTTCCACAAATCCAGCCACTTCACATCTATAATTCTGTCAGATTTGTTTTTAATTTCGGGTTATATTTGATTTACAAGCTTTAAAAGTATTTTAATGTATAGGCAATGGGGTGTGATCATAAAGAGACTGATTTATCCAGATTATTATCACAAAACAATAAAAAAGAGCCTGGCCCTCAGAACATCAGCTCTGCGCTTGGGCATCAACTTTGTGTTTGGGCATTTCTGGCCATACTTTTCTTTAAAGTATACACACAGGCCAGATACGTTTTTTAATGAACAAGTCATTATGGAGAGAAAATCCTTTTTATGTCATTGTGTATTTTATACTTTGTCCACCAGATGTCACAATGTACCAATAAAATGTTTCTCTGTAGGCCTAATGAGGTGAAGCTATATATTTTTTTCCATCTTCTTAATACAAATGCGTTCAGATTATTATCCACATTTTCTTATAATTACTACCAGTGAAACATTTTCTCTGTTCTAATATACCTGATCACTTCATGTTTTAAAGTTAGAACAGAGAAAGTGCTTGTGTTCCCCTGCGTGGGTCTGACCAGCTTTACAAACAAACTCTCTGTAGATTTCTGTTTTTGTTTTTATGGTATTATTTAGTTGGGGAATGCAATTACAACTCTCACTATAGATCATGCATTCGTGCAAGAATTTTTAAAAGGTAGTTCTATTAACAAGGTCTTTAACTGGTCTTTAACTGGCTTGATTTAGAGTGCTTGTTAAAAATTAGAATGTTAACATTTTAATGTGATTCTCACTTTTTTTTCCATTTTAAGGACCTGGAACTGGGAGGGACATCAATGGCTCCACCTGCATTAGTCAATCAGTGTGGCTCCTCTTTCTGCCCTTCCTCCTGCCTCTACTCAAGTGTTAATACTCAGCCCTGCCCTACTTCAGAACCATGCCCACTGCTCTCTCTCTCATTCCCTCATCCTCTCTCTCCTCTCTCTCTCTCTCTCTCATTCTCTCTCTGTGTCCCAGACTGTTTGCATTATCACCCAGAATGAACCGTGCCTCCATGCACGCAAACTAGGTACATTTACAATTCAGAAAGCAAATCAGAATGGGTGATTAATATGGATTAATATGGTATGTTGAAAAATTATAAAAAATGTAACATTAAAAGGAGTATGGGAGGAATTAGACATAAACCGTGCTCTTTAGAGACTATGATCGTTGGTATCTTTACTTGTTGAGTCTTCATCTTCCCTTGTCCTGTTTCGTCTGGCTTGTCTTTTCTCACAACCATTCTGAGAATGAACAAAACAAAAAACACACATGTTTTAATGCTAACTACAAGAGTCAAAATCATCCTGATGTTTGGAAAATAAAGTAATGCTAATTTTAATAGTGCACTCTCTCAAACTTTCTTCAATTACATAATCTAAACAATGCAGAGTGCAATGTAAAAAAAAAGGTTTATTAGCCAGAATACATATAAGCTATAGCTAGCTGTCTTATCAACCAGCGTACACAGTGTCACCAAATGGAAAACAGCCAGTCAACTACTTGTTGAGCCTCATAGTGACTGTACTTCCTGCTTATAACCCAGACACCAAACGAATTTTACAGTGTTGGTATAACTATATATAACAGCCACATGGTTGGTATAAGTACAAATGATGGATCAGCCAGCAGTAAAGTACTTCAGTATCTCAGCCCAATACAGCCAGCTCTCCAGCAGACTCAGACAGAGCATAGTTCTGTGCTAAAAGTGACCTGTAGTGTAAAATCTCCACAGATGGAGTTAACCATGGGGGAAGACCAGGCCTCAACCATCAGTCAAGAATCACCACTACCCACTAGGCCCTATTACCATACAGACAGAGGCTGAGTACATAGCAACGCCTTCTGAAACATGTAGCACACATGTTTGCCTTCCTTCTCGTCATGAAACTCAGAGCTAGTATTCCGAGCAGCTGTTGTTTGAGGTGTTCCTTATTTGAGATGTAGTCTGGGTGCATCACAAGAAACATGCATACAAAGAAAACTGGCCCCTTTCAAGCAACGTGAATTTTTGTGAATAGAAGTGAATTCAGTTGAACCGTTCAGAGTGTGAGAGTCTTCTGTAAAAGTGTTTTGTTGCACTACTTGTGTTGAACAACTGAATCTTCTCAAAAGAGGATGAAGTGATTCTTCTCAAAAGAGGATGAAGTGAATCTTCGGGAAGGACGGCGCATACTGAGAGATAAATATCGTGTTCTGATTTCTTTTTTTTTTAAGTCATCCCTTCACTTTAATGAAAGCTTATCACTCTGATTATAAATCATTTTAACAGGTTTTAGGGCAGGCGGGGTGGTTTCCTGGTTATTAACTTTACTGTGAGAAACACCTGCTAGCTCCTCCTCTTCCATCCAACGCCCTTCACCATTTGTGGAATATGTACCATACGGCTAATCTGTGTGACTTTGGACTGAAATGTATGACACCAATGAATGCTCTGCTTACTATTTTATTTTATTATCTTTACTCCTCTCTTCTGTGTATTTTTAATGGAATCTTACAGTTTTTTTTTTTCATCCATTTCAATTAACGTTGTATATATCTACTTGAATCCATGGTCCTTAAATATATATATATATATATTTAAAAAATAATATATTACATCCATGTTTCTTAATAGACTCGTGAATTTGTTGAGGCATAACATGTAGTTATCACTGGTGGCACTCTGGTGCACCCTGTAACTGAAACCAATTAGGATACAAAATTTAAGGTTTTTAACAAGAATAATTTACATGATATAATCTCTCAGACAAAAGATAGATCCACTGTCCCTTTGAGGTGAAGTATCTTCATATTTTCCTTATAGAATGTAATGATGTCTATTATTGAGATTTTAGCATTGAAGTGCAAATACCTACACGCTCATTGCCAAAATACAAAGTCAAAAAATAAGAAGAAGCTATTGTGATATTTAGATGAATTATGAAAAGTATGTCCTCTCTTCTGACCTGCATTTAAACTAGATTTTGCATTGTTTTTGAATACAAGTGTATTTTGAATGTGTCTTCTCCCAGTGGCCAAATGGTTAATTGGTTAATTGAAACCTTGGAGTTTTCCTGCCCATATCCAAGCCTCGTGAGAGAATGACAGCGCCGTCAACCAGTGAGCTGCCAGTGTCTGAGTTCTGATGCCTTGTTAATCCTTCAACTAGAACCAACTTATTCCATCCTTCCCACTAATGTGTGATTATAATTGGCAGTATTCTTCGTCATAGTTTAGAGTAGGCAGGTCTATGTGCTAAAGCAGTCAGATATAAAGGGCTAGCGATCCCCTTTAGAACTTTTCTCCAGTATGGAAGGCAACCGGCAGTAAGAGAAATACCCAGATATACAGTTACAGTCATGAACCGGTCTCAGTCACAGTTAGGCTTTTCAATAGCCTATAGATTATCCTACTCTAAAGTGTGACCGGTATGTTTTGTAGCCTATCTGATGTACAACTGTCACTGCTGTGGATACGTGCATATGTTTGATTTTATGTTAATACACTTACACGACCTATAAAGCATCTACCCATGACTGTGGTTACAAAGCCATCAAGTCTAGCTAACAATAGTTCCATTATGTGTAGCCTTCTTTTTTTTTACCCTGAATTTTCATAAGCAAAATGTTTTCTTTTCTTTTTAAATACCATTTGTGTCTGTGAACCTTATTCGGCTTAAATACCACTCCAACCATGGAGCACCATACTAAGAGTCGTCATGTCAGTAGGAAATTCTACACCTTTGTTTCAATGCAATGAACATTTTATAATGGCTTTATATTCTTCAATTATTGCAATCAGTTTCTAAAAATTGTATGTACTGTAAAGTACCCATGAAACGTTCAAAAATGAAATAAAGTCATTTGAATTGGACGTGCTGTATTTAAAAATGGATTAAAATATTAAGGGTTTTTTTGGTTTTGTTTTGTTTTTGTTTTGCTGTGTATGTTAACAACTTAAGAATTATGTTTATCATATAAGGAACAAATAAAATGATGCTTTATGAATAGAATGAGTTTATTTTCACTATAAAGTGGATAAAGTGGATACATTATGACAGATGGACACACAGTACAGTGCAGATACCTGCATCTAACATGTAACTTAAAGCTTGGTGACCCTTGATGATCAGATATTGTAAACTTAATTCCTATATATTTTGTTTGTTCATTTTATATTTATTTGAATGCTGATCCTTGATCAATTATGCATTTGAACACCCAGCTAGTTCACTAGAAAAAAAGTAAAATATAACAGTGATTTTAAAAAGATATGAACGCACACGTAATACTTGCATGATGGTTGTCTGTGATTTCGCTTGAAGTTTCCACCTGTAATAATCCACACACTGATGAAAGTTTACACCTGTAATAATCCACGCACTGATGAAAGTTTACACCTGTAATAATCCACGCACTGATGAAAGTTTACACCTGTAGTAATCCACACACTGATGAAAGTTTACACCTGTAATAATCCACACACTAATGAAAGTTTACACCTGTAGTAATCCACGCACTGATGAAAGTTTACACCTGTAATAATCCACACACTGATGAAAGTTTCCACCTGTAGTAATCCAAGCAATTCTGGGTCACCATCACAAGAGGCTAGATGGATTTATGTTTTTCATTATTATTATTATTACTCTCCCCTCTGCTGAGGGCTCCTCTGTAATGTGAACCCTGTGTGTGCATCCCCTGTGTCTGTGACTAGAATATCATCTGCTCAGACATGACCTGGTGAAAAAAACAGACTAAGAAATGAGGTCAACAATCAATGTGTTTTTAGTATTTACTAAAGAAGGGCTTTGTGGGTAGGCTGCTACTTAATCGCTAATAATAATAATTCATAGGTTATTTCAAATGTATTTATCCCACAGATATAACAGAATTACAAATTATGGTATTTATGTGAATTGCACATGAACACTGTAATCACTAGAAACTAGATACTGATGATTTCTCCGGTAGACAAACTCTCTACTAACACTAGATGGCAGTAGAGACAGTAAAACTACCATGTTTCCAGGGCGTTCCACCCAGTTTCTGTCACTGGCTGCAACAAGTGTACAATAGCAATAAGAGTGGTGTAATGCTCAGGACTAATGTGTGTGAGTGCAGTTAATGAACAATTAACATATGCATGTAGGACATACACATATATAAAGAAAACAACCATGTATTAATGATAATTGGCACATTTCTTTATTTTGAAAACAGACATTGAAACTTTTTTTCACAATTTAACTCCTTTTAGATTCAAACTTGACATTGCACTCACGTAAACATAGGAAATTGCTGTTTTTTTCTATTTGTTTGATTTTCTTTTCATTTTGAACATCAGCGCAGGAATATATCCAATTGATATCAAACTGTCATAACAACACCAAGGACATCGAAAAGAAGCCACACATTTTGGCTACTGTGACTGCGAGAAGGTTTTCCTCTCAGGAGGAATTCCCATGCAAATGAGTCAAATGGGTTCAAGCTATCTATGAAATGCTGGCCAAAACAATGCATCAACATAGAACACTGAAAGGGAATAATACTTCTCCCTATTAAACAGCAGTGCACTACTACTATGGAGAATGGAAAAGGGTTCTGCATGTGAATAACTATAAATGCAAACCAGGCTCAACAGGTCAGATAGAGTAAGAAAATGCATGATCTGTCCTTTGGTGGAGTTGATGAAAGTACTGGGTTTTCTTGTCTGTTTCTTGCACATTGAAGCCGTCAGCACCAGATCACTTCACTGCTAGCTTGAGCCGCAAGTTGCATATGGAAACTCCCCCCAGATGTAAGAAAATCATTGCCACACAAAAAAAATATTGGACAAACAAATTAAAACTGACTGTCTTCACAATCAGAGGGCAAAGAGAAACCTTTTAATTAGTTGTTATCGTTTCACAATTCTGCATCTTCTTAAGCGTTGTCATCCTCATTCGCTTCTGATCCAACCCCGTCTGCCAGCTCAGAGACATCTGCAGCATCTGCGAATGGAAATGTGAAAAAAAAAACATTCCTTTTCAGCTGCTCAAATAAGCAATAATATTAATGGTTCTTCAATAAGCAATAAATTGCCAAAATTAGCAATAATGTTAAAGGTCTGTTTTACATGACGTCACATGTTTTAAACACACGTTTAAATGGCTTAATCTTCATGTTCAGTGATAGTGATGTCTTTGTTTTGACAGATAACAGGTTGGCTGATGTTTTTATGCTTGAGCACCACTAAAGGGTTTAGAACGAGGCTGTCTTCCTGAAGTGGCAGTAAACAGTGCTTTCTATAGTTGAGAAGTATATGCAGCCATGTTGAATCTGATACAACATCTATAAAGCTTAGCTGTGGTTAAGTCATGCGCTTCAGATTGAGTTGAGCAGCCCACATCAGTATGGATCTCAGAGCCAAACCACCACACAATTAAAGCTGAAACTACAGAGGTAATGAATCGATTCTGTAATTCAGTTAGCCGAAGACTCATCCTGTTTTCCCTTCAGCGATTGCTGCCACGCAATAACTACGTCTGTAGTGTTAGGCATGTTCAGTAAACTCTCTCAGAATGGTCCAGTGCTTGAAAATAGCCTTTGAATCTGTGAGCTCACAGATTCCATCCTATCGTAGGTCCTTGAGAAGGTCCTTAGTTTTTAGTTTCACAGCTATCTGGTCTTTTTTTGTTTGTTAACCCATTGCATAACTGATTTTGTTTGGTTTGATCAGCTTTATATTGCTGCTGCTATCAGCCTTTGCCAGAGTGCTAATGACATGCTAATGAAATGCTAACGACGTGCTCATTGCAGAGGTCTCACACTGGTCTTCATTAAAGGGCACAGTGAGGAAGTGCCAATGCTTCATCGTCACCTTTACTGACAGCGTGGAAGTTTTGCTAAGACTCGGTGCATGAATGTGGTGGCTGTTTGGTGATCTCGACCGCTGCTATGCTAAGCACTCGCATTTCCATTCCTGCCTGAGAAACCAGTTTTGTAGCTTTTCTTATTTATAGTAATATTGCAAAACCAACCAAACGAGAATTCTTTATTGCACATTTAATGTTTTTGGTCTATAATAGTGATTGAAGATCTGAAGGGTACTCTTTTTAAGTGCAGGAAGAAAAAGACATGTCATTTCCTTTATAAAAGTAATTAAAATTTCTGTGCTTAATTAGTATATTTGTATGATCTGTGAACCAGTAATGATGGGTTTACAGACCGCCCAAGCTGCTGCAGTGTTGAGCATGCAAATGATTATGCAAAACAGCCAACACCTCAGTGTATAGGAAATCAAGTTTGAGAGATTTTTTTTTCTAAAATCTGATTTCAGTGTTGGCAGAAATTATGCTGGAATAGGAAAAAAGTCATACACTGAAAGAGTAATGAAACCAAAAAAACATAAATACTTTAGAACAGTAAAACATAAGTACAGATTTTTTTAATTTGTGTGTAATTACCATAGGAAAGAAAATATTCTTACATGACTGGACTTTTTTTGATATGATAGATGTTCAAAGATTGATTTGAATTATGTGACCTGTCAGACAATATCCCTCATTATTGAAGTTTTCTGAAGGACAGCTAGCTCTGACAAATAATTTTTATCAAACAAAGAACACATATTAGATTTTGCAAGACAGCTGAGTAAAAACTATAAAAAGCAACAGCATAACTCCTTTATCTTTCAAATCAAATTGGCGTGTGTACATTCTTACAAATTTGCAATATATTCCTTTTTCAGTCATTTGATTGCAATCATTTCATTTCCTGATGTGACTCACCGTTTTTGTCTTGTGTTTGGTCTGTATCCCCACTCTCGCCAGCGGCAGCAGGCACGTCGGCTTGTTTGGCTTCCACCTTCACCTCCTCCTCTTTCTGGTCTGCATTCATGTTCTCCAAGGGCTTCTCAGCCTCGCTGGCACCCTCTGCCTCTTTAGGCTTCTCCACCTCCTTCGCCTCATTCGCTTCCTGTTTGGTGGGCGGTTCTGAGGGTGAGGTGGGAGGAGCTTCGGCCTTGCCCTCATCAGCTGCTGGAGAGTTAGCGGGTGGCTCGGCCACAGGGCTCTTGGCCTTGCCCTCCCCGGCTTCAGAGGCAGTGGCTTCAGCAGGTTTCTCCGCCGTGGGGGAGGTGGCTTCCTTCTTTTCCCCACCCTCCTCAGCATTGGGCTCCTCAGCCGACACCTCTGCTGCCTCCTCAGCCGACGCCTCCTGCGTGGCGGGACTGTCCTCCTCCTTATCGTCGTCCTTCATCTTTTTACGGATGATGTGCCCACGGAAGCTGGCCTGGATCTTGGTGGCAGCCTTGTGGGCTTTGTCCTCCGGTTTGGTGCCATCTTGTTTGATTTCCTGATCAGCCTCTTCGTTCTTCTCCACCTGAGAGACAGGAGCAGCATTAGATGAGGTCACATGCAGTTTTAGAAACCTTGTTAATCTCAGCATGAAGCGAGAATCAGATCTGAGATGAATGATCGGTGCACACAAATAGTTTATATGTAGTTTTTTTCTGGAGACTGCTCTAGCCAAAACTGCGAAAATACCACATTTTTCAGAGCTGTCATTATTCACATGGCTTGCATCAGATATATTGAGTTTCAACACCAATAACAGGAAGTTTGGGAGGAGTAGAATATAATCCAGGGTCAATTAAACTCGTAGTACGCTGGATAAGTCCTGGAGATTCTGATTCCTTTTCCAGTGGATGATTGGCAGTCATGCGGCAGTGAGATGCCGTACATTTCAAACAGGCTGCTGGCTTGAAGGCAGGAGGCAGGGAACTACAGAGGCCTGCCTGTTTAACTTCAGACGGACAATTAGAATTAAAATTAATTATATATGTGCTTTCTTACATAGTGTGACCCTTTTTACATCCATTCCTGTTTTTGGTTGGGATTATGTATTTCATTATACTTATTGTAAATGTTTCCCCTCCTTGTATGTCACTGAAATCCATAAAGAATGCAGGAAGTTTACTAGTCCCTTGCTCACCCTTGGTCATTTCAAATACTAAAGAAGAATAATATATCTTTTATTCCTTAAAAGATATATGAAAATGACACACTGTTTTTAGAAAGGGATAGTCTGTGATATTTCCACCACAGCTGGGATCTGGTGCTGGCACTGAGGTGCAGCTGTAGCCACAGTGAGGGCATGCAGAGACATGCTAATCACCAGTAGTGAGAAACCCACCACGCTTTCAACACCACGCACCGCACCGTGCTCCACCGCTCCGCGGGGCACCATGTTGGTCTTGCAGGCTCGAAGCAGGTGAGAAAGCTGAAGCTGTTAGACACCTGATCGATAGACCTGGCGCTACCACCTGCAGCTGTTAATGGAGCTCCAAGAACATTCAGTGTTTCATAGGGTTAGAAAGTTTGGCGTCTGATTATAATGATTGGTAAAATAAGTTTAGAATTTGAAAGTTTTGCATTCTTGTTACTTAATGTTACTTAGCATGATAAATAATTTGAGTATGATAAATCATCTTAAATGGACCAGCATCCTTGAGAAAAAAATTATTTCCAAAACAATTCAAACATCTTTGAAAGATCTGTTACACAGAACAAGCTGACAACAGGTCCAACTGCAGGTACTGCAGCCACAAAGGCAAACAAAAAGCATACAATGTCAGTTAAGCTTAACTTCCATGAGTAAGTGCACAATGATCCTGTGGGGCAGTGTGGAAGCCCCCACAGTCTGAGCCACATCGCTGACCAATAACCACAGGACATCACCAGCCTCAGCCTGAGCTGGATGGAGTCAAGCTCGTCAAATCAGGCTCATCAAACTTAAACACATTACAGACAGGCAGCTCCATTTTGACACTAAACACCAATAAATCTATAATCAGCCCACAGACGTTAATGGACCATGTATATCAGTGTATTGTTATATTCACTCTGAAAGGGGATCTTGGCTGACTTCCTGATGAGTCTGACCTTTTGGTGTGGATCACTGGGCAGGCGAGGTTTTAGTCCAGTGCTTAATGAGTTTCCTCTGTTGTGCACTGTGACGCTCTGCCCAGGCAACAGATTCTGAGGCTTCTTTAAGGCCCCTCTGCTCCCCTCATCATGCCCTTGCTCTCAGCTCCGTGGAACAAGATCTCCAGGGGTGTGTTTGATCACTGACACTGCACACCCTGAGATCTATGCTGTCCACAGAACAAACAGTACTTTTCCAACTGATCAGTCTTATTATTCACCATAAACAACTCGTTTCAAAGCTGTTGGTTGTAGGGTATAAAATGAAGTGAATGTAATCTGTATGTGATGTAAATATCAAATTTCTGATTGTTGATATTTGATTGTTGCTGTGTCTTTGTGTTGCAAGAAGATATCCACTGATACAAGAGTCCAGGAGAGCATCTTTGATGATGATGGCCTCAGAGGAGCAATTGATACAAGATTTTTTTTCTATAAAAGTATAAAAATTCACTGCCTCATTAGTCGAATGCTTCTTGGCACCTGACAGTAACGGAGCAAGTGGGTGGGGACAGTCCCTCAGCTCCCAGTGTTCACACATAAAACCTCTCCTTCTGTCCTCCATTCATGGGTGCCAGGAACCACTGAGAGACCAAATGGCAGCACCAGAGCTGATCAACAATGACTGGACATTCAAAAGGCATGTTCAAAATGGAGCATGGCTGAACAATCCTGATGATGTACAGCTCGGACACCCACTGTGCTCATGGAAGTGCTGCGGGGGCCACAATCAGAAACGGGTGGAGAGCTGTTAATCCTGAAACTATAACTCAGTTGAATCCAGCATCTTCAGCTGAGAGAATGGCCTGACAAAGCCAGGTTAGGAGTCTGTAAAAATTGATGTCTGGGCAGCAGGGGACAGGGGATTTTTCAAAATATTTCTTACATTTACATATAAGGCTCTTGTCCAGAGAGACTTACAAATGTGCTTAGATCACAATTGCTTTCTTGACTAAAATCTATTATGAATAGTTGTAGCCATTACATTAATTTTTGGTGTTACTGTAACAGTCAAATTTTAATGTTAGTACCACAGAAAAGTGGTACTGGTCAGCCATGGGACCTTATGGAAATCTTAATAGCACCATATTGTCATATAATAATGATATGCCAAACCTCATACAGAGACTTGTGATACTAACAAGCTACAAAGGAAGTATTTATAGCATTAAAGTTGTTAGCCCTTTGTTACATCACTATAGATTAAAGGACCACATCCATCACACACTAATTTAATCATTTTATATAGAAAGTAATGTATGTGGCTAATCTTGTGATATCACATCTTCTTGCAGAATTAGCATGCCAGCAACATACTAACAATGCATAGTCCAAATGCGAAATGTTGGGAAGAGCTTTTTTTAGAGGAAGATGGTTTTAGATTTGACAATCATGGTGTGGCGGAGTGGGGACATGAAGAAGTGAAAGTTTTTTTACCTTTTTATGCCAGGATCCTCAGTTGAATTTCCCCACCAAATGGATGTTATTTTAATACTCATATGTCTCTAATGAAAAAACAAAATAAAAAAAATTAAAATGAAAAATGACAAATAATATATGAACGATATATTTACTCTAGAAATGAAATGTTAAACAATTGCAAAGAAACCATAAGTGATTAGCCAAGCTTAAGCTGGAAAACAAAACCAGACAGGAATATTATGCAGAAATAAGGAGGTGAATCTGTATCAAATTATAATACCTTGTAGATGAGCTTCTGGTGAAAATATATTTACCGCTGTCTGTCTTGTATTGTTTTTAATTACTTTATTTAATGGTGTTTAACTCATTCATTAATTTCTTTATGGTATAATGATGAATGTTTAATGGTATTTAACTCATTCATTCGTTTTGTTATTAATAAGAGAACCAGTTGACAGTGATCCCATCTGGGGCAGCAATTAAGGTGCAAATAACTGAGTCATTCTCAATAAATGGATAAATGGAGTGAAACACAAACAAACAAATTCTTCTAGTGCAAAATTCTACTAGATATAAATTATAACAATAGATCCTGTGATCCAGTTCACATATTGATATGTTGTGGACACTGAAACACTGTCTTGACCCAGTTAGGCCCCCGTTTCCTGCACAGATCAGACAACAGTGGCCGTTCACATGCTCCCTGTTGGATTTTAATGGGGCATCTCGAAGGCAACTGGCAACACACAGTGTCGAGTCAGGTTCTGAAATGGGGCCAGATTCTTGTGTTGCCCTCTCTGTTACTGGATCTTTAGTAATGGGCTACAGGAGCCATATAAGGTGGACACTGGCAGCCTGTGGAAGCACTGTTAAGGCCACTGTTTTAACATACGACAGTTGTGCTTAATGGAAAGGCAACTGTAGTCATTCTTACTGACACTATAAGCCATTTTAATCAATAACCAATCAATACACACATCTCATCTTCTTATATTGTAGCACAGTCTCCTGTGTGTTATAATCATTTTTACTGTTAAACCTATAAGCTGTAAAAGCAAATACTCTTGCACCTTCAGATCTTCATTCCTAGTAGCTTTATAAAACGCCTATTTCACTAACGTCTAATGAATGCATTTACAAGCAAAACCATGTATGTTCAAATTAATTTGATTTTTGTGTAGTTGATTATTGTGTGTGAGGAAAAATGAATATTTCCCCTTTTTAGGAAACCTGTTGCTTAGTCTGAGATTAGAGCAGCGTGTGTTCTGTAAAATGGCTAAAACGATATAGATACCGTGTGCTGTTAGCAAGGCTGTGCAGTAATAGGCTGCCTCTGCTGAATGACTCATTTCTCATGAGTCACTCTCGTCATTTCAATCTCCGATCACTTGAGACCATGACATCATCTGCAAATTACGGGAGCGGACTCTTTCTCTGAGGTGAATGTTGTCAGCACCCTTTGTTCCACACCAGGTTTTTTAAAAAGCCAGAGAAAGGAAAAAAATGTTTAAAAATAACAAAGAACAGGAGGATGATCTATGGAATATTGCTAATACTACAATTACATTGAATCTACAATGTAATTTGAGAACAATTTCAATTTGGATTACAGTGAGGCGATTGGAACAACCCTCAGGTTTAAGAAGGTTACCCACAGCAGGTTTAAATGCAGAGTCTGAAAAATGACACTAATGTGATTTACCACAGAGATGAGTAACACATTTCCTGAATTTCTGCATGAAATCATCCCCATCAGTGAGGTTTTGACTAGAAAATATATTCAGACAATATATGGGAAGTGATCGTCATAATCACTGGTAATATGTGGAAACTAATACTTTTTAGCTGTTTATAATGGGTCCTCTGAACGTAACATGGGGAGAGAATAATTTTATGTATTCAGTTGGTTTATGTGAAATACATTTGATTTTACTAGGCAGTTTTATGCTCCCTTCATAAGTTGCTACCATGAACTTTAAATTATGCTTTCCTCTTAACAACAAACCGGTGTCAAATTAGTCGTCCAAGTCATAGACATGAAAACTATCAGAGTAGCCATGTAACAGTCGAGCTCAGAGCAGTCCAAGCCTCTTAGAGGAAGCCTGTCCAATCAAAATGATTGACAATGAAGATGTCTTTCAAGCAAATACACCAGTGTGCAGCTATAACTCATGCAGTCCATTACTAGACAGCTGTGAAAGAGGAGGCAGGGCCTTGGGGTTAACACAGTATATTTACCCATCCTCCACATGCAGTTGGTTTGAATTACCTCTTGTCATTTCAGAGTCTGGCCTTGATTTCCAGTTAACTGTATCTTCAGGACTCACAGTGGCACTAAACTGGGGAGGGGAGGGGATTTCTGGATTATTTGTTTTATGTTGTTCACGGTACTTTCAAGAAGCTAATGGACAGTTGGACTAATAATGCATTATGATGGGCTTGCTATCCTGTAATACTGCTATCATATGTATGCATCTCGAACTGTCCAAACGATTTATAGTCAAATGACATGTGACTTAAAGAAATATCTGTCGGTCTGAAGCATGATCATTTCTCAAAGTCAATTGGATGCTGAAACTGAAACTAAAATCTGGTCGTCTGGTTTAAAAGATATTTACTTTAGGTCTCATTTAATTGATTCATTTTATCTATTTATTTAGACAGCAATTGATGCATCTCATTCTGAAATACAGAGCTACCTGATGTCTCAAAACCTGGACACGCTGTCACACTTGCAGGCACCCTGTGTAGGTGGTGTTCGTTCAAATCGGATTTTCATGCATAAAGCTCCCCTCTACAAAACGTTATTCAAAATGCATGTCCTGGTTTTCACCTAGCCGGATACCGTGTCGAAAAAGACGTTTCTTTTTTATGGTGGCGCGTTGGTGTCGCCCAATGGCCCGGCAAAGCTGTGAACCACGCCCCAGCGGAGTGTCGGAGACAGCGCTTTAAATTCCCCTCCCCCACGTCACCGCGCAGCCTCACTTAAAGTACCATTAGGGATTTCAGGTCGGGAGAGAGAGGAAGAAGACAAGACCGAAAAATCGTTAGATCACAATTACCAGTTACCGTGCATAAATGCAGATACTGTGGGTTTTCTTGCACATGAATATTCAAGACAGCGCATTGCCGCTACACGCCTGCTTAAAATTAATCGGCCCAGCGAGAAGTCTCTCGACACGGGAATAAGGCATACCACCTGCTTTTACCGAGTTTTGTCCAGTACGATTTAGATTACAATGCTATTTTAACAGACGCGATGCCATACTCCACGCTAGTCACAAAGTGTACTGAGGTACCGCACTGCTTCTTGTAGACACTACGTATCAAAGTAGGCTATCAGCCATGTCAACAGTTTGTGGAGCTGCGCCAGCAGTTACACAATTTTTTCCTATATGGGTTATTTGAAAAGGTGTCCCGTTTTTTGTAGGCGGTGAGCCGAAAGCATGCGAGAGGGTGTTGCAGTCTGCAGCGAAATCTCCCCTGCCTTGTTCTCTCGAATCTCACGCGCAGCACCACACCCTTTTATCCTGCCGACTCCCGCAGGAGCACGGGTCCAGGTATATACGGCTTCGCGATTGCCGACACGAACGACGAGATCCTAATCCAAGAGTCATGCGTATTGGAAGCTCCAATTCTGGTATTTCTGGCTCAGATATGCCAAGAGGCACTGTACGTGTTCATTTACAGAACTTAGCGCTGAGTCTCCAGTCTGTAGCTAATTAGCCTTGTCTTCCAAGAACAAAGGCGGCGCGAGACACCTCGGACACCCCCCCCCCACCACCACCACCACCACCACCACCACCTAACGGTGCCACCTGCACCTCGTGACCTTACCACTGCTCTACTTTTCGGTGCGTCGTTACACTGATCCTGCAGAACCTCCCGTTTTAACACACCGCTTCCTCAAAAGCGACGTGGCAACCGGCTTCGCGCCTGCGAGAGTGAATCTTTACTGACAGTTCCACAGTATGCTACGTACAGTCAATAATTAGAGCTTCTGCATGCAGTACTGTGCTACTGGAATGCAATACCAAAGACCGGGAAAAGCAAAGCCCTTTCCGTTTCTAACAACGCACACTGCCCGGTACAAACGACCATGAGTCATACAGAGTGACATTTAAGTATACTATGAAGTGTGGGAAACGACAAATTATAACACAAATTAAACTATCAAACGACGCTTTATGCACCTACTACGCCTAAAAAGGCGCGTTTATCTGACTTGTGCGAGAGAATCACAGAGAATTCTACGAGATTCGATAGACCCACCCTCGCGCTCACTGCACCTCTCTTCTCAGTAAAACAAACGGGAATACGCGCTCGCAGACAATAATGGAGAAAGAATGCATGCGTGTCCGACAGAACAGGTGTCGATCTGCAGAAATCTCCAGTAACAATATACACTTTATGTCCCAGGACAATCATAATCCTTTCAAGGCACTAATTCATATATGCTCCGGTCTCCCTAGAGACCGCGGCCATGTAACTGCCAAAGGAGTTCAATGAGTCCGCACCCCACCCTTTTTTTCAGCTCAAACTTATAACTCTGCCTTCACACTAGCGTCTAATTACACCCAAAATGCAATACCACGTTAATTATGACTGTGTTAACTGTAGCCTTAAAACAGTTACACATTGCTCCTCTTTTTATATTATGCAATAGTCATTAACAAAGAGAAACTTGACTGAAGCAAACATTAATGAATCACTCCAAATGCACCTGAATCACAGGTGCAAGCGTCGATGCAATCAAATCCAGGTTGGCTATTTGATCTGAACCGGTTGCTGTCAGTGGCAGATGCAGTCATATCAGACTATAAATTCCATTAATACAGAACTGTAGTTCCCCAGTAATACTGTCACCACCTTAATTACATTAGCAAGGCGTGTCAGATTTTTCAAGCCTTACTGAGGACCTAGTGGAGAGTGAAGCCACAGCACATCAAAAGCCTGAATTTAAAGTATCGCAAGTAACGCTAAAAAATGAAGAATAAAAGGATGAAGAGCATTTACCGGCTTTGTTCTTCTTATACAGCACAGCATAGTTGTAGTATCCTTTCTTTTTCGTCTTCTTTCCTTCCTTTTTTGCACTTCTCTCACACTCCCTCTCTCTCCCTCTCTCGCTCACGCTCTCTCTCTCGCTCTCTCTCTCTCTCTCTCTCTCTCTCTCGTACACGCACTCTGGCTGTATCAACAGCTGAGATGTCTGATGCTTTTACTCATTACAGTTGGCCCACACACAGTCCACTGGTCGGCTTGTAGCTCGCTCTGAGACAAGCTGCCTAACAATGGCTACTAACCCACCCTATAAACCCCTCCTCTCTCGCTCCCTCTACCTCTCTCACTCTCTCTCGCTCCCTCTACCTCTCTCACTCACTCTCTCTCTCCCTCTACCTCTCTGACTCACCCA
>JAOXYF010000013.1:6425620-6427499 GCA_028565775.1 Sternarchorhynchus goeldii | reverse complement strand
AGGGAGGGAGAGAGGGAGAGAGGGAGGGAGAGAGAGGGAGGGAGAGAGAGAGAGAGAGAGAGGGAGGGAGGGAGAGAGAGAGAGGGAGGGGATGAGAGAGAGGGAGATAATATCTAGAACACCTCCAGCATTCTTTGCATTGGCAGTGTGACAAACCTCACAAACCATGTGACAGGAAAACAAGAACTCTAAGAACTAAAAACAGCATAAGCAATATCTTGAATGTCTGTATTTAAAAATTTACAAAAGAAAACCATTACTTGTAATTATGCAGCTACTATTACTCGGATTGAGAAATTGTAATAAACACACACACACACACAAACATCACAACTAATGAAACAATAAACACAATTTGTAAAGCTACATTATATTCAAATCTGACCATCAGTTTGCACATTTGTAACAGATCTACTGGGTAAAAATTTCAAAATGTCAGTTGAAGAAATCAATGTGGATCAGCATGTCTATCACCTGTCCTTCAGAACTCCACAGGCACAGAAAACATTACACATGAATCTGAAATGAGATCTTCCAACCCTAACATCAAAAGATTCCCTTTGCATGATGCAACATATCTAAGCTTTGTGCCAAATATACCAGGAACCCGAGTGAACAAAAAGATGTACTCCTGAAAATGTACTGATTATAGCTGTAACACTCTTCTAAGCTGATGTGAACAAGGGGTATCTCTCACTCTTGGGGGTGACCGTGACGAGGGTCTGAGCAGGCAGTCCGTGCACATCGGGGGGGTTGCGGACCCCACAGGTGTACGTGCCGTTGTCGCTGAGAGTTGCGTTGAGCAGCTGGATCGATGCATCCCCACTTTCCAGATGACCCGTCCATCTGACACGGCCTTTAAACTGCTCATCCTCTGGAGGGTATTCTACTGACATGAAATGGAAAATCTGGAAAGGGGGGGGGGTATATATTAGTTTGACACACTAATACACCACATTTATATTTTGTTCATTGCCTAATTTCATGTTTTTTAAAGGAATGTGGCAGAATAAAGAGACAGAGGCAGATAGAGATCTAGATAGAGAGTCCAGAGGAAAACCACAGAGCCATTCAGTAATTGCTTATTGACATTTAATAAAAGCTGGAGTAAATGTTTGTAAGGGGAGCAGGAGATGGACAGAGTGCCAGAGGTTTATGCCTGTGCGAGTCCATGTCTGATGGGCATATCTACACCTGGGGATTTGAGAGAGAAAGAGAGTGAGACACAGAAATAGAGAAAAAGAAGAGTGAGAAGATAAAAACACAAATGGAATGAATATGCTATTGCTGGACAAGCTTGCCAGTTCCCGACTTAACCACAAGGGGGAGTTTAACAGCATTACATTTCAGTTCTGTGAAGAGTTGATTGATGGTTTGACATTTAGCAGTGTTAACTGATGGGTTTGTTTGACATTCTTGAAGAAGGCCACCAAAGAGTAACTTAGAACAATATTTTGTTGAACAGTACAGCACAAGTTCAAGCCTGACATTTTAAAAACACCACCACATAACCACACTGCCTTCTTTTTAAAATTTTAGAGTTGTAAAAATGTTTGGTCCACCCAAAACAGTACTCAAAATTTCTCATGAATTTTACAACTTTACAACGAATTTTACAATGATTATCGTGATCGACATTGGCTGTTGAATTATTTTTGTGTTATTCTGTAACTGTGATGGTCATCGACTGCATTCTGGAAAATGGTAAGCCAATAAATTGGGAGCAAACTGTGTCACAACACAATAAAATACAATTTATCCAAGCCATGTAGGTGTGAGGGGGAGAGAGAGAGTCCTTCTACACTTTGAGAGGTAGCTCTGTCTGAATTCACCACAGGATATCGGTTAACAATTCAGTTTAGCAAAACTGAAGGCAGTT
>JAOXYF010000013.1:6415620-6423120 GCA_028565775.1 Sternarchorhynchus goeldii | reverse complement strand
TTAACAACTAATCTATTAAAGACTTTTAGTGTCTAATAGATTCACCACTAATGTCACAATGTATTCCAGGACTAAGCTTAAGTCATGTGTGAGAAATCCAGTCCCAGATATATTACTACCAGAGAAGTGATTTTATTACATGTATTATGTTTACCTTCTGCCTAGTGGCCAGGTTGCTGGTGAATGACAAGGAGTGAAAGAGGTCTTTCTCATGACACAAACACTTACACCACCACCCGCTTCCCATATAAATACAATTAACTAGACAACCAGAGTTCCAGTCAAGGTTGTTTTTAAACAGACGACAAGACATTGTGCAGGCTGAAAAATGAAAAACAGAATGAGCAATCATCATTTAGAACGGCCTTGAAATGTTTTTCATAAGCCAGGTGTAGCCAAAACCACCACTTTGACATGCCCATCTCGCCAGCACAGTTATACCCTCACAATGCTACACAAAGATACTGTTAGGCTTACAGTGCTCCCCACACAGGAGAGGAACAGCTTTCACAGAGTTACATCACACTGCCTATAAGGGTGACTAGGCTATGGAGCTACTCTCCTCCCATTCAGGAAGCTATACTCTCTCAACATCAAGAAAGATCACAATTGCATTTGGTTGCAATTTATAAATTTGCACAAGGGAGAGAAGATAGAAACAGTGGAACTTTTGAGAGTTTTGCTCTCTGCCACATCACCAAAGTCATTTAATTTCCCATCTTGATTCTGAAATCTGATCCTGGCTTTTCAGGCATTAGTTAATAAAATAAGGTCATAAAATGTTCAAAGCTTTGTCCTCAAGACATACACCATTAGATTAGATTTCCACCATCCCTTTTGACTGGTCTGATAACCTGGCCAACCGATTACATTATAACTACATTAGAAACATTGCAAACTGTACAGTTAAGTGTACTTAACTACAGAAAAATACAAAACTTAGGACAAGAAACTGGGTTCAGTGTCAAGAGTTAAATAGCTTTGCCTTAGGTTGAGAGTTATACAGTAAAAATACTATTCCTACTGTTTTTTGCTAGTTAGATAACGTCAGCAAGTAGAATTAATTATCATAACCAACTGATCCACAGTGACTACAGGTCTTTTTTTTAACCTGAACATTGACCTCTCTGCCGAGAGCTGCATTGTTCAGCATTTTTCCAATACAATCACAAATTCACAAAATCTGTGCTAATTAACTCTCATATGAGAATGTGCTAGGCAAGACCAGTTATGAGGATCGTTGCCATTGAATATCACCGTATACTGTTTAGACTAGGAGCAGTGATCTAGTGAACCAAACACTAAGCGCAGTCTATAATGCAAGAACTCACATTCTTAAAGCTACATATTCTCTCTCTCTCTGTGCCTCTCTGCCTCTCTCTCTCTGCCTGTCTGTTTTTGCATCAATGTGCACCTAGACCCATTTGTTCAGATGATAATCTGCATCACTACAGATTCAATATTCTGACTAAGCTTTGGCTCACAGTGAGGTATTAGCCTATGTCATTGCTAAGCAGTTGGGCTCACAGTGAGGTATTAGCCTATGTCATTGCTAAACTTGGGCTCACAGTGAGGTATTAGCAGATGTGTCATTGCTAAGACAACCATTAATCAAGCAGCCCAGCCAGAGTGGGTGTGGTCTTGATTCCATCACTTAGACTCATCATAGTGACACCTGAAACCACTGGCAGTAAACTCTGCAATGAAATCAACTAGAATCTGCTTGGGTTACTTCAACACAGGGGAAATGCTTAATGGACAGCTCCACACCCAATATCAATCTACTAATTTTCTGAGCAGATGCATGATTCATTATGAGGTAATGACAGGGTTGACGGTAAAGTAAGGGCTAAAGTATGTGGATAATACACTGAATATGGGGTGGAATTTTTAATTTATTAGATCATGTTTTGGCCTTTTGACAATTAGCCTGGATTAAATCTCTGAACCATGGCATAACAAGCATGCAATTACCTCTGTTCAGAGGCATGGTGCCCAATACAATGAATTTGTTATTTATCAAATCTATAACTTGCTGACTCAGTTGGGTAAAGCATCACAGTGTTTAGGACAGTGTCCCTCCAGGACAGGAGAAGAATCTGCAGACAGGAAAAATGCAAGCACACATTAAGAGGACATAAGTAACCTGTCAGCCTCAGTCTGGCCTTCCTCCCAGGATACTGGTCAGACGCCAGCAGAACACACACACACACACACACACACACACACACACCTTTTACAATACCCATTTAAACATAAGCAAACACAGCCAACCTGCTGCATTCAAAGTCTTTAAACATTCACATTTCAGGAGCCTGCTGGGAGCCTAAGGACCACTCAATCGCACCAATTACATGAAGAAGGTTTAATTAAAGATGCAACTGTGCAGATGAAAGAATGGCTAAAAAGCACATTCACACTGGACCTTTCACTCAGAAATCCACAACCAGGAACAGGTGCCTAACGTGTCTTGCAGATCTGGAATTCCACAGTCCTGTTTACTGCTTACACTCAGATGATCCAAGAGCATGTTAAAGGGTTCTTCAAGAGCATGTTAAAGGCTTCTTCCAGCACTGTTACTGCATCTGAAGCTGGAGTGAGAGACTAAAACTGGTTCCATTTTTAAAACAGTTATTATTATAATAACCACTTTGTTTGCTGTAACTGTGAAATGTAATTTTTTTTAATCACAAAATGTTTCATGACATGCTCAGTGCTGAATAACTGTTGCACTCATTACAAAAATCTCAATAGACACACAAAACACACAAAAACACTGAACAGGGTTAGGTAAGACCTACAAATTAATGGTAGGTAATTTTCCTAATATTAATCTGTATAATGTGCAAGCACCAGACTTTCCACCTGTGTTGGTTGGGGAGGGATTATATGCATAAACCACACCAGTAGAAAGGAAGGTTTCTATAGCAAAATCAGGTTACACATTACCACATCACCAGGGGCTTGTGGGAATTATTAAATGAGCAGCTAGGGATGGATTGGAATTCCTCCCAATGGCAACCATATGGCAAGGAACACTGGAATGTTCTAGAATGTTAATTATTACATAGTTCTCATATAAAACAGTGTTCATTTAAAATATAAGAGCCCTTAATAAAGATGCATGCAAGGAATGTGTAGATGTACTTGATTTAAAAACAACTGATATTTATATATGAAATGTTGAGCAAGCAGTATGAATGACAGGTTGTCTTCCAGCAAAGAACATAGCCTTCAATCACTACAGACTGTCACAGCTGCGTGCATGTCGGCAGGAAAAGATCAGCTCTCAACACCAAAAAGGCTGAAAACTGTTAAAAATAGAACTTTTCAGTGATCTGAATGCTGAGGTTCCACATGACCTCAAATTTTTACCTTTGAACTCAAATGTGATACTACCATTTAAAATAGCCTATTTACTGCACATACAAATATACAAACGCAAGTCAGTGTATGTTTACACTCTAGCATTACACTACCTACAACCTATTATAATGTTGTCTAGCATAGTGCTGCCTGTATCATAGGACAGAATACGTAGCATAGCTTGGTGACAAAACTATGCTTAGAGTAGGCCTTAGTAGTAGGCGTTTCGTTTTATTTTGGTTTTGCTCTCAATATATGTGCAGTACAAGTTCTTATAAAAGTTTGGAAAATGCTGGTGTAGTACTTCACCATATTTGCTAGTAAATTAAACAATTTACATTAGTCAATTGTCAGACCTATGCTAGTCCTTTTCTGCTCGGCCAAACATTCTCTCTCGCTCGCATTAGTTGACATTAGTCCGTTTACTTTGTATGATTCTCGAAGAACAAACGAGAATCGAAGAACAAACACGTAGCGTATGTGTGCTGAAAACGATATTTTACGATCGTTTATAAAACTTTAAACCAAAGTTAAATATTACTAGAAAGACATAAACCTCCAATATAACAATCTGGAATTGTGATTTTGTTTCAGTCGTTTCAAAATGCAAGTGCCATTTTGTGAACACCGGAATTCTATTAGGCTAGTTGAACAAAAATACATCTACATCTCACTTACCCAGGCAGACAAATAAACGAACCCAAAATCCATGTCCATGAGGAATTTGCCACCGTTCTCTTAACTCCATGTTATGATAAAATCAGATTACAATTAAGCTTCTACGGAGGGTTGCGTTAAACCTGGTGTTTCGGAACGTCCATGTTTTCGTATCCGTGCGTAGTGTCGACTTGCCTACCTGTCAGACAGGTGCTTCAGGAAGTGGTCGAAGGCAGTGCTCACGGTGTAGCATTTTAGGTGTTACTAACATTAACTTAAATCAAACGTTATCAAGGAAATAACATAACAATGGACTACAATCCAAGAAAGTAAAGTAGGCCAAGCTTTCAACTTTTTACGTAAACAATATACTGTGCGTCGTGGACTTGGTCAGGTTTTATTTAGAATTTAGGCAATGAATAGTTCGGACAGAAGTACAGCTCATAAAAGGAAAACTATTGCTATTCAATTTTGCATCATTGTAAATGTTACACCTTAAAACGGCTACAATAAAGACTAGAATAGAAATAGTTATTGTGTAAGCTACTTAAAACTCAACTGCTATCCAAATATAAAATATAGAAGGCAAACTAAGTAGAACTGATAGTAGAACTGAACTCCGGAGGATAACTTAATCCTTAAAGGAAGCAATTTAAATGTAAAAGAATCCTTTATGACTACAATAAACCGGCTGGTGTTTAGTACTTTTTGTATATACTTATATAAACAGAAACAGTTTAACAACAATAACAATAATAATAATAATAAACAGTGTAACGAGTACATTCAGAACACAAGTATTTCTCATCACCCGCTTTGAAGTGGGGAATGAAATTGTCATACTTTTTGATTTCAAAGACAGCCTTGTTGAGGTTGGTGTATATTTCGCTCCTGAACAAGGCCATTCCCTCTTTCTGTGCACCCCCCCCCCCCTACACACACGCGCACACACACACGCCTTTTCTGTGGGAACAGGCAGTCACACAAAAGTCACCCCCGTTTCCATGCCAACGGACAGTCAGTTCAACGGATTCCAGTCACAGCATGACAGAAAGAAAGTCAGTAAAGGGGGAGAGAGAAAGAAAGAGAGAGAGGCAGAGAATGAGAGGAGAGACAGAGCGATACCACAGGAGAGGATCGCTGCACTCTTTGTTCTTCATTTGGACTCAGAAAGCAATGACATCTAAGTTTTCTAAACGCCTGTATGTCTGAAAGTCATACTGGCAGAGCCCTTAGTCCATTAAACTAATACAACAGTGATTTAAGCATTTGCTAGTGGAGATGAACAAGGCACAAAAAAGTTTAAATCTATGATTCTCCTAGACAATTAGGGAGATGAACTGCTTGCTTAAGAGTATTTGTTATATATTCTTATTATGCTATATTACATTTAGTTCAACAGTTACCATTTACAGTAACTGTAAATAGAATATTATTATGTACATTTTTTGCAAATATCAGCAGATGCTTTTCACACTTGAATAATGTTGTAACATACATAAAAATTCTATTTGGAATTAATATACTAAGCTCAGATAGTAATATAATGTATTTTATAGTCCCATTATACTGCTTTGGCCATAACCTATATTTAGTAACAAAATTGTTTTGCTATGTTAAGTGCTATGTTAAGTATCATTCTTACCAGCAGTGTTTTCTCCAGTGTCTGTTTACTGTTCTTGTGTGACTGATACTAAACTGTTACTGCTACATGTGCATATTTTAAATCTGCATGATGAATAGAAACATTTATTACAGTTAAAGTTTGTAATACTGTTTAAAGTACAACCAATTAAAAGCACAGCTCCTTGTACAGTCTGTTGCACTGACTGGGTCTGAAGAAAGGACAGCACTTTATTCAACCACATGGCATTGACCACAACAGAATCTAACTCTTGCTCTAAAATAGGTATAAATAAACAAATAAATGCAAAATAATGAAAAGTGCTAAATATTACAAAAATAGAAAAAAAGGAAAATAAGGGAAAGGGTATTTAAAATACAGTCTTTCTTCTTAAAACATTCCTCCTCTTCCAAAGCTCTTCTGCTGGATAACAGTCAGTGATGTGTCCTTCAATATGGCTTCTTCATTCTGAAATTCTATACATAAACATTAGCAACGTACTATACACCTATATCAGGTAACCCTTCTATATATAGTACATTTCAAATTGCTTTATGTACCTGAGAAATATACAGTCATTCACTTTAGCACCGAGAATGTATTCATTAGCAAAATAATGAATCAGAATCATATTGGCTGATATTGTTTCCTATCACAAAAGAACTCTGAAGGTTGAATTATGGTCACATGATTTCCAATGTAACTGTAAACATAAGTAATTACAGTTTAAATGTTTGCCTCTGCATTTATTTTTAGGTGAAAGCCACATTTAGACCTACTTTTTTTAAATGGCAGCTGTCTGAGTCAACATGCAATGTTTTGATTCTGTGAGGATCAATGATTGTCAGTGGTCTACATTTGATATAAAGGTGTCAGTTTGGCATACTCTGTACCCTAGCAAAGCGGGATAACCTCAGTCAGCAGCATATGCAGCATAGTTAACGTGGCAGTAAAAATTAAATTGAACAATTACACATTTGTAGTCATACTGTACTGCCTAGTGGAAAAAGTTCCACTATTAGTCACTTTATCAGACACATTCACCTTGTTGGTATAATATGTAGATCAGATGGGCCATCTTCTAGTTCAGGGTGCTTTAATCTTGGCCCTAAGGGTCTGGTGACCAACAGTTTTGTGATTTCTCTGGACAGTGTCTCTGCAGGACTGTAAATGAAGGAGCCTGTTTTAGTTCTTTTTCAGTAAATGGTCAGTTTCACTCCACAGGGCCACTCTTGACCAGATATTTTTGGGCAGCAGACCTCTCTCAGTCCAACAGTGACAACCTAAAGCTAAAGCTCTAGCAAAATCAATGTGTCTCACACCAGAGTCATCCACACTACCCTGTCACTACCAGTGTCATTGTTTTGCCGAGAATGGTCCACCCCCCAATTAATATCTGGTCAGTGTTGATCCTCAGCTGGTCCCTTTCCATTAATGATTGGACTAGAGGATGGCTTATAATTCTACCAACATGGTAGTTGTATCACGTCTGTCTTACCTTGTCCACTTGTCTACAGTTTTGTCTACAGAGATGCATGAACTTTCTGTTAAGATACTGAGTGTTCAAATTACTGATATAATATGTACAGCACTACTGTTCTGATGCTCATTAGTGCAGTTAACAAGTACAGAAGGAACAGTCTGACTCATGACATGTAGTAAAGTTTAAATCAAGTTATCAGCATAAAGTTTTAACTGGAAAAACCTAATCATTGAAGGACAGAGCTATTTAGTATTTCATACTACACAAAGTAGTACCATTAACAACACAAGTGCAATTAGATAGATAGATAGATAGATAGATAGATAGATAGATAGATAGATAGATAGATAGATAGATAGATAGATAGATA
>JAOXYF010000013.1:6388994-6407191 GCA_028565775.1 Sternarchorhynchus goeldii | reverse complement strand
ATTGTATATATATATATGTGGGTTCGGCCAACCAATCATACCATGTAAATTTTAGCCCAATCCTGAGGCACGAAACATGACATAGACATATACAAGCCGCCTAGCTAATTTGCTATTAAAACTGAAACCGTATAAGAGTTTATATATATAAACAAAATTGCTGATGTGACCTCTGCGTTCCGTCCCTCACTCACCGATGGACACCAGGTTGCAGATAAACTGCACTTTTATTTTCTTCAAATGAGTACAGCAACCACAGTGAATGTATCTCTCTCATCAGTGCGCGTTCGCGGTAGTGCAAAATCTACTTTGTCGCGAATTTCCAAAAATCCCTTAGTTTTGCAGAACTGCTGCGCTGACGTCATATAGGTGGTCCTAAACTCATTTTAGCAGGATTTTCACATTTTATTTTACCCCGTTACACTGACAATCGAGCAACTTCCATCAATTTTACCATTTTTCTCCAAACCGATTTTTATGACAACCAAGCGTGCTGTAGTAGCTAGTTAGCTACCATTTCTCAAGCTGAAGATTGCCTAAAGAAAAAATGTAGAGGCAGTGGAAAGTAGCTCGCTAGTTTTAGAACTGAAGGTTTACTGTCAACATGTCCTACGTGTTCTGAAGTGAATGACAGATTAGACTGTCAGGATTAAAATGGAGCTAAAACTTCTGTTTTGTTTTCCGAGTCATCTCCAACGAGTAACTAGGCGTATAATAGGCTATAGGGATTTGACAGCTGGTCAGTGTCACATTTCGCTGAATTTTTTTTACTAATCAGTATTGTAATGAAGTGTTATATATTTAAACTTGTTCAAAGTTTTTTTTCCCTCCAGTCGCAAGTAATATGCAACTATACTACTGTACTGGACGTTACTGTACTACATGTCACTTTATACTATATTGCACGTATTCCATAATATTTATTACTTTTTGTACTATAATTTCAATTACATAATATTTTAATGTTGTCCATTTTAATACAATGAGTCATTTCACCAATATGACACTTTTTGTTGGTGATGCAGAAGACTGGTTATCCCCTCTGTTGTTGTAGTTCCCATTGTTATAAGTGTCATGTTTTTGTTTCTGTTCTTTGTGGGTTTTGTTTGTTTTGGTTTGGTTTTTGCAGCATGTGGGTTTGTTTCCATTTGTTCTGGTTCATTTGTTCTGTTGGTCATGTGCTTTTGTTTTGGTCTCCATGCCCCTCACTCTGCCCCTCATCATGTACCTTACCTGTGGCTTGTCTACAGCACTTCTCAGAATAATCACTTTATTTCTCCCCAGGTGTTCCTTGTTTTTGTCTTTTTTTTTCCCCCCACGTATATATATATCCTTGTTCATGGTTTTGTTCCTTGGTATACATTGTTTCTAAATATGTTCAGTGAATGTGTTATTCCCTGTTGTTCCCTCTAGCTGTGTTTGTTGTTCTTTTGATTGTTAGTCCTGTGTAGTTTTTGTATTTAGTAATATTTCTTTTGCATATAGTTCCCTGTTTCTGTTCTGGTTGGTCTTCTGCTCCCTTTGTTATCATTTTTCCGTGTGCAAACCATGGAATCAGTTAAAGAACTTGCACCTGTATCCTGCTCCCACTATTGCAAAAATGTATCATGACAAATCCAATCTGAGCAAAGAATAAAAATTGAGAAATGTGGCTTGTAATGTAAATGTTGCCTCAGAATGATCTATTTGTCTTTAGCACTTCCACTTTTCCATCTTAATTTCAAATATGCTCCACCAAAATTCCTATTTTTATCTAGTTCTTTGTTTTCTAAACAAAATACTGTACCTTAATAGTAAGA
Organism: Sternarchorhynchus goeldii; assembly: GCA_028565775.1. Classification (NCBI taxonomy): domain Eukaryota; kingdom Metazoa; phylum Chordata; class Actinopteri; order Gymnotiformes; family Apteronotidae; genus Sternarchorhynchus; species Sternarchorhynchus goeldii. The sequence goes on along the minus strand of JAOXYF010000013.1, from coordinate 6,405,392 downwards.
TTTAGATTGTTAGTTATATTAAGTATATCTATTTACTATTGATATTCCCCCTTAGATAAAGGTTACAGATTCAGGGGTTCATGGGCAGAGGGTTTTATGGTGTACTGAGAAGCTGGTGGTGTCGTCCCACCACTGCACACGTTCACTCAAGTTTGTTGAGAGTGGGGTGTAGGGATGCCAACGCCTCAGGGCGCCCCCAAGTCTGTGTTACCTCCTGGTTCTGTCCTTTTAGTTAGGCTGTAATAGTTAATTGCCAGAGTTGCTGTTACAATTCTGAAATGTCTGTTATGTCACATACAGAACTAACTGTCTCGATTTACTTTTACCGAGCTAATGACTGTCCCCCATCTGACTGTCCCAACCACCTCCTACTTATCCAGATGCAGATGGAGGATTAATCAACTGGATGGAAGCCCTTTTCAGCACCCCTCCCTACTTGCCTGTCTCTGTGTAACTGAGGTTATTTCATAAATGCACTTGCCTATCTCCATATAACTTAGGTTATCTCATATCAAACTCCACCAAGTACCTATAACTTAATACTAGTAGTTTGGTGGTATGTTGCTAAAACAGCAGCTAAAAATGCTACTTAAAAGTAGCTAAAAACTGTTGCCTTAATAAATAATAACTAAGTAGACTATTCTTAATAAATAAACAATTTGTACGCAAAACTCACTTAGTCTACAGTTGCATCAAGTCTGAGAGATTTCATTGGTATGTTACTGCCAAATTATTTGCTAGGTGAAATAATAGTGAGTAGGTGAAGCCATTTCACATTTATTTGAGAAGATGCCATAAAGAAATACTTCTGTCTTCTCAGATGAATTCTTTAGCCAGCAGGGGGCGATATAGATGAGTTTAATAAAAATCTTTGGTCCAATGTGCTTTGAAGAGTTACATTAAACTGATATTCAGTCTGCCAGAGTTAAAAGTGCATTTTTTGTTGCCAATCAGTAAATAACATTAAAGGTTGAGAAATGAGAGGAACACAGTCATATTATTTTAGGATATGTGTAGCTTTGTGTGTGTACTGTGTAACTAAGAGAATCTTTAAGAGGGAGTGTGTGTGTATGTGTGCAATAGAAAGACAATATGAGGGCAAGTTCCCCCTGGCCAATCAGTACAATAGTTACAGGTAGAGATAAGGCTAGTTTTTATTAGAATATGACAGAATAAATCACACTATTAGTCTCTCACACACCTGCACCTCCATGTTCTATTAATGTGCATACTATATTAAACTTGGTGTTTAACATTCTATATTAAGCTTGTGGTGATACACACCAGCATACATACATTACTTTTACCATGACCACATCTATGTAGCTATAATTATGTTTATGGCAATCCCTGTGCCCATGTGTTTGCCACCTTCAAAAGGGCTGTTTCTGAACAGCTCATCTTTTATATATATATATATATATATAAAAAGAAATAGAGAGAGACACTGGCTTATAGTGTTTGCCATACAGTTGTCTGGTATGATGAGCTGTATATATATATATATATATATACGCAACTCTTCTTGGAAGGCTGTCCACAAGGTTTAGAAGTGTGTTTATGGGGATTTTTGACCATTATTCCAGAAATGCATTTGTGAGGTCACATACTGATGTTAGACGAGAAGGCCTGGCTCTCAGTCTCCGCTCTACTGTCCTGTCATGATCCAGTCCTGCTTTTTGAAGTCTATGGCACAATTTTGTATTGTGTTGCATCATCAAAGTTCATGTACTGTTGGTTCATTTTGCATTTAACCAGTTTCCCTAACTTTTCCATTAATAATCAAAACATCTTTACAGAGGACAACTTAAATTTGCAGATCAAATCTAATGAAAATCTAGTAAAATGAGTTCTTTAGTACGCAGTACTGCATTTAGTACTATGCAGTACCCTAATCCAACCCATGGGGGAGCAGCATTACCATACTCGAGCAGTATTTTGTAGCCTGTGTTCTGAAGTAATGATATGATTGGTAGTTAAACACAGTGCCCTGGAGGACCTGGAACACATGGTCCACCTCATCAGTGCAGTGAGGGTTATGTAAGAACAATATATGACGGGGCTATAATCAAGAGACATTAATATAATAAACTCATGATAATTATTACATACATTTAGCAATTCACTTGCAATGCAACACAGAGGCAAATATAGTCTTGATTTGTGTGTTGGGCAACAAAATAGACTTTAAAAACACATACACTTTAAATAGAGTTTTAATCTGTTTACATGACAGCAGCATGTGTGAATGTGTGGAAGCACACATGCATATTCCTGTGACAGCATGTAAATAAACATCATGCAGAGTCATTCAGTAACCAGTTACAGACACAGAGACAATGTTCTCTTCCCGTCTCTCAGAAGAGCAGCATTGGGTGCTGATAGTCATGCTCTGGTGTCAGCAAACCTGCTGATGGCTCTAGAGCATCTGTCAGTAGTTTACACCAAATTGTATGTAATTATTTTGTTAATTTACCAGGGCAGTCATTAATAAGGATTGGCGTTAAATAAAAGATGCCTTAAGTTTGAATGGATCAGAAAGCAATTTCCTTAAATGACAATACAGTAATAATAAGTGCCCTTTTTAGACTTAATGGAACAAAGGGATGGAAGTGTCCAATATCAGTTTAGTTCATTAAATTAATATTGAGGACACAGCATAGCCAGTAAACAGCTTTTGTAGTTGTTTCTGAATAGATTTAAATGAAAAGCCTCACATCTCACAGCCATAAAATCTCAATAAAATATTATTTCTAAATCTTGAACATAGCTTCCTATATATTTCATAACTAATACGAATTGTTTATAGTGCATTCAAAAGACTGCTAAAGATTTGATAGTCTACATACAACATGTACAAGGCACAATGGTCAGTGTTTCACTCTGTATTCATAAAAAACCACCATACAGAAAAAAAATTATGAACATGTCCACAACTAGAATCAAAGGTGTTTGTGGCTACAGTTCTCAGAGACTGCTGAAACATCAAGTGCTTTAAAGACTCAGCATTAAAGTATACAAGCAATATAATGTATAACACTAGAATACTACATTATACATTCAGAAAATGTTCAGTAATAAAGAACAAAAGATAAAACACTGTGCAAAAAAAACAGTCAGATTGGCTAAGCCATCCCAGCTGAGAACAGTGGGGATATGGTCCAAATATTCCAGTAAGAAAGCTTGATTAACAGGCTATTTTCACAGACTCACAGACTGCAATGATTTAAAAAATTCCTGTAGTTAATATCAGCGTAACCTGACCTAATGCATAGGTTAATATGTTAAAAATTAATTCATTATTCTACAAGATGCAATTCCTGTTTAGTGTAAGATATTCTGTAAAATCAAATTTAAGACTGCGTAGAATCTGTTACTCTCATCACTGATATTGTCTGAGCATATTGACCAACATACAAGCATTACAATCAGTGGTTCAGTTTGACATCACATCTATGTGTACAACCTAAGTTCAGCTTTTAGAATCATCCTAAAGACTGAACTTCTGCTCTACATTTGGTAATTGCTTTTGCTTACTAGCTAGCTTTCATTGGCTTGGTTGGCTATGTTAGCGTTCATTCACTAGTTTGTTAGACATCTCCTACTTAATGAAGGTAGGAAAGCAGAAATACAGAGTGGGAGGGGCATCCGATTTCTTAGGCTTATGCTGAGAAACTAAGAAACTTAAACTAAGCTTTACCCAACATAAGGATGACCTATTTTCAAAAAGAGAAAAAATATGACAAAATAAATGAGAAATGTACTAAATTTTGGATCTTTATTGGACACACTTCATATATGTGTCCTATAATGTGTGCCCAGAAGAGCAAGGTTAACCTAGTTATAAATAAAACAGGTTTCCTTTGTCTTAAATGCACTTAATGTGTTTGTGCTAACATTAAGTGAATGTTCTTACAAAATTAGGAGGAAATGTCAAACCTAATGGAATATTAATAATAAAGTGTCCTTGATAAAGGTTCCCAGGTTGTTACAATTAAACCTTGTTTGCAGTGTTATATAAAAGTTTTTTTATGTTTTTGTTGCTTTCTTAAAAAAAATTAATCACTATGAACTTCCCAAAACATCTGAAAAGGACTATTCTAAACACATTTTGTAGAATATTTGAAACATTCAACCTGCAATTTCTGAATACTGTATAATTTCCCCATAACTAGGAACTAAATTACTAAAATAGAATTTTCAGCTGGGTAGTTACATAATAAGCCTAAACTAACAGAGCAAAAATGACCCCTACTGAACCCTTTTTGTCTGACATTTGACTAGAATTAAATGGGAACTGGGAAATCTCAATAGAAACTATGGAATCTCAGAATACCTTTCTTATCTGAATAACAGCTTATGTATCATGAACTATAACACAATATCCATCCACACCAGAGGGGGCACCAGAGAGAACAAGAATGCATGTGCACAATACTCGGGTAGCACAAATGTCTATCCCTCTTACATCATATGTCTGCTGTAGTTCTTCTCACCACACCACAAGGTCTTTTTGTTCTCGTCGCAGTGTCGTTCTCTCCCACTCTGTTTGCTCTGCCTTACAATACCGACGTACAAACATAACAATAATGAGGACGATGATTATCAGCAGGACTGCGCCCCCAATGGCGACAGTGAGAATTACAATCTCAGAGAAAGAGGCTGAAAAAAGAGGAGACAACAGGACAAACAGTTATTCCTGTTAGAACAGGACACATTTTACAACAAATGCATGTTTGCCATTATTTATAATGGTGTATGGCACAATGTTTTTAGAATTATACAAATTGCTCCTCTTGATAACATCTGCAAAGTGACTATACCATCAGTTTCCTGTTTTTGGAGAGTGGGGGCTTGAATATTTAAGCAATCATCTGAACAATCATCAGAGTTTTTAAGTTTGGTAAGACACTGCAGATGCATGGTTAGTTTCTTTCTATTAAAGCTGTCAGTGTCAATTATAAATAAATAGTAAATAGAATACATAGAAAATATAACTATAAAACAGTCATTTTACAAAAAGTATAGGCTGAAACACGGCTAATCCTATATTTATAGCAAATAGAGATTATTGTCATCATCAATATTATTGTTAAAAGTATTTTCACACATATTACATATGAGATTAGACAAACATGGGCAGATATACAGTAGAAATTTGTATGTTGATTTCATATTTAACATAATATAGCCAGATCCTAGGATCCCACCTGTGGTGACGACACGCAGGTGGACCTCTCCCACATTTCCATGGACATCAGGTGGGTTCTTCACCTGACAGATAAAGGTGCCATTATAGCTGAACAACACGTTTCGCACCAAGATTGAGGCGTCCCGTGACGAAATGTCCCCTACCCAGGACACCTTCTTCCGGAAGCGTCCTTCAGTTGGGGGGAAGGGTCTCTCTTGGTAATAGAACACCTTGAGAAACACAAAACATATATGTAAACAGCCATTTTATGCTCTTGTTTCTGTATTTGTTACAGAGACTGATTTCAGATATTTCTACAACATAATCAGTGAAATTGCTATATTAACCAGTAGAAATACATCAGAAAAACTTAAGCACTCTCTCTAGAAAATATTTTTCTGGATCTCATTCAGTCTTTGTTTCCTTTTTACTGCTAAGACAAAAATATAACTAGCAAATCTTTTGAACTGGTCCTATATGTATTTCTTTTCACAAAGTAAGTAAACATTTAATCTGTATTCCAATCTCATTATCTACCCACATATACATCCCACACACTCATCAGTTTTCTTCTTTAGGAACAGATCCAACAGACTCACGGACCACTGACATACATGTATACTCATACATACATACACTGACATACATGTATACTCGCATACAGATTCTCTCTCTCTCTCTCACACACACACACACACACACACACACACACACACACACACACAAAATTGATTAATTGACACATACGCAGCACAGAACACACTTGCACACACATCCACAGATACACCACACATATGCATTCCACTAGACACCAGTTGACCCCTGTGCCCTGTGACCTACAGACTCCTGAGGGCCTGGGCCGAGGGGCTTGAAGCTCCAGGAGATGGCAAGAGACAAGTGCTGGATTGGGTGGGAGCTCTGGAAGGTGCATCTTAGGCGAACGTCTGTGCCATTCACTGCCTCCACGCGACCTGATGTGTACACCCGCATTGCGCCCACACCTAGCCAGCCTGGAGAACAGAGTTGAGAATGAATGAATGAATGAATAAGCATATCTTGCTTCTAATCAGACTTATGTTATACTGGACTGATCACAGACAAACAAATGCTTGTACTCTGCTTTACTGAAAAATGTTTTTACAGTAATAACTATGAAACCAGAGGTTGGGTTATAAGCACACAATATATTTGCACTTGTTATGTCTATATATCTACACACATGTTATTTAATATTAGGATCCAGTTGTTCTTTACTGAATTTAAGGACAATGTTTCATGCTTGGCCTTCCATAGATAACAGCAGTTCCCAGAAGAGCTACAGCGGAGGAGCAACTTTTAATGCTCACAAAGAATCAGGATGTACTGACTGAGAAGAGTGATGGTTATTAAGAGCAAATCCGTAATCAGGGTCGAAAGAACAGTGCATGGTTAAAAATCCAGGGGAATCAAAACAAGAAACAACACCAGAATACACAGCAAATGGAAACAAACAAAAACAACATGGAGCAAGCAGAGTAAGAAACAAATGGAATGATGGAATGGCAATTAAAGTACAGAAACATGGTAGCAAAACAGAGATACAGAACAGAACAGCAAAGGCTTGGTACACAGACACAAAATTTAGTGCAATGACTAGCAAGAAGGCAGGTAAAACGCAGGGCTTTAATATAACACAAAGCAAGGGCAACAAGATAGGGGTGAAAACAATAATGGGCAGACAAAAATGAGACAAGAAACAAAACGAAGAATGGAACAAAAACAAAGGAACACGTGACAGGTGGCCAAGGACACTGCTACCAGCAGAGGGGAATAGTAACACAACAGGACAGAAAACATTTTCATTTTTTTTGTTGCATTTTATATTACTGACTCACTTTACCATTTTAATTTAACTAATCCTCTGAACTAATACTCTGTAGTAATACTCTGTACTAATACTCTGTACTAATACTCTGTACTAATACTCTGTCTGCCACTAGACTTAACCAGTGATTTCAAAGCCAGGCCAGTAACAGATGTTCAGTATATGCATATGGCACTGATGAATGCTCCATCCCAGCCCTAAATGAGGAACCTGGAGTAAAGATCGTTTCCTGGTTCCCAATGAAAATTAGATGCTTCCCACAATCTGTCTGATCCCTCCATGTTGGACAGCAGCATCTGCCAACCCCACCTTCAGGAACATAAACCATATACACTCTAGCTCTGTCTCGCTTCCCAGTTCACAGAAACCAGTCAAATAAGCCTAGGGAACACCTGGTGGATGTTTGCTGAGAGCAGGGACAAAGACAATCTCTGGATGGTTTGGAGCCACTGTCCTACAAGGATGTGATGTGATTATACAGAACTGTCTCGCTGTACTTTTATCGAGCTAATGGCTGTCCTTGGTACCAAGTAAGGCTCTCCTGCTACCTGTCCTGGACCAACCATACTACTCCTACTCATCCAGATGCAGATGAAGGATTAATCAACTGGATGGAAGCCCTTATCAGCAACCCCGGGTTCCCCCCCGTACTGCTGTGGCACAGCCCCAGACTTTATGTTGTAGCTATTTTACTACTGTGTTTTATATATGTTATATTTTTGATATATTTATCTTGTTGTCATGACCAGTGTTGGCCAGAAGAGGATGGACTCCCAAGGTTTCTTCCTCACACTCTTAGGGGGTTTTTCCTTGCCACTTTCGCCCTTGGCTTGATCACTGGGGGCTTGGACTCGGAGACAACATCTGTTGTAAAAGGTGCTGTATATAAATAAAACTTGATTTCTTTTGATTTGATCTGTCTGCTGCATTCATTCCTATAGCAGCTGACCTAGCTGTCCTAGAAAATGTGCTTATTTGATCACACATAAAACACAGACAGGCTTCTCCATAAACAGAGCAAGCACATTCAATATGCTGTGCTCAAAAAGAGCAGTGTCTATAGCAGACACTGGGCCACAGGCTACTCTTTCAGTAAACATAAAGCCTTAAGCCGTAATCATAAGAGAATTGCTACAGTAATAAATGAGGCAACCAGTTCGCTCTTTCTCTGGCTGCCATTTCAAAGTTTTTAAGGACCACACAATCAGTAGAATGACAACAGAAAACAGGGTAATTCTGCTCCACATATACATGTAAGATTGAGAGAGAAAGAACAAGAGTGAGAAGAATGGAGAGAGTACAGCCCATTTTGAAACTATACTACTGTTATTCTCTATTACAATGCAGATCTATACAGCTGTTCTAATGTAATGATAGTTCAACATTTTTCCTATTCTTTCACAACTTAAAATTGCCATAATAATGTAATGGGAGGCATTTAATATGTTCAAACTATACACTCTACCCCCAGTTCCTGTGCTTATAGATGACTGTATCTCTTAGAACACCCAGTACCTATAGATGGCTGGCAGAGAGGCCAGAGAGAGCTGTTTCCCTACATGTCCATTGTTTCTATAGAGCAGCCTATCACCAAGGCCATTTTCTCCTTAGCAAATAGGAGACTACCCAGGATGTCATCATCATCAACATCTGCAAAACAGCTTTGAATATCAGTCGGTGATTCACAGCCACACAGACACATTTGGAGGACAGAGGCTATGTTCTGTATGGTGGGGAAAGTTTCTTAAACAATCTCAAGTAACACAAGACACTCGAAAGGAGACAGAAACAGAGACAGAAAGACCTTGCAGACATTTCAAAGTTTGGACTGTTTGGAAATGTTTCCCTGCTTTATCAATAAAAATAAACAGAAAGAACGCAAGCAAGCTATGTTAGATTAGTATAATATATTTAAATAATGTCAGGCATATATAGAAATCCCCAAACACTCATTGCCTCTGTGATAATAAATAAACTGCACTGGTAAAGAGTTTAATCTGCCTGCAGCTCATCTCCCCCTATTTATGGACCTTACAGACCTGTCTGGGGGCAGAGCTACTAATGAATGAAATCTCAAATAAATCCTGATAAAACACCAACATGAATGTCAATGACTTTCATATCTCTAATACGTCAGAGGAAAGAATGCTGACATCAGTCCAACATAAACACTAAGTTAAGACAACATCCACACACACCTACAGTCAAAACTACCACACCCTTAAATGATATGGCTGGCACAGACACAACCCGTGCCACTGGCCAAAAAAACACTGAGTGCAACGAACACCTTTAAGTGAATCATCTATCACATATCTTGTGAAATTTTCCAGGAAATGCACATACTTAGTGTGTGTGTGAGAGAGAGAGAGTGGGATAGAGAGAGAGAGAAAGAAAGAAGAGAGAATGGTTTTATCTAAAGAATGAAAAATGAATCATCCCATCCCTTTTACACTCAAGAGCCCAAGCACACCAGTACAGCGTGGTACTGATCCCAAAAAACCTTTAGTATCAAAAAGACAAAAGTCTCATTGTATTTCATTTTAAAGATATTAGAATGTTACCAGAACCCATTCAGATCAGTGAAAAAGTAAAGGGGTGTGTGTTAGAGAGAGAGTAAGAAAGAGAGAAGTTGGTCATGCCATGCAGTTAGTACTTCATTAAAATGACCAATGGCATTTTAAAGCAAGTAAAGATAGATGGAATAAATTAAGTGTTAATTTTTATTGGTTGGTTATATTATATAAGAAGGCAGTAAATCCTGCCTTGTTTCATATTTGTGGTTACATTATTGACTAGAAGAAACAAAGCAGCTCGCACGCACATAATTTTTATTATCTTTTTATAGATATTTGTGTGTGAGTTACATTCATCTTAACTGCTACTGTGACTGAAAATTTGTTCATCTAAATTCTCTTTCAGAGAAAAAGTGAGAGAGATGGGGGTTGGGGCAGAGAGAGACAGAGAGGAAGAGACAGAGAGAGACAGACAGAGAGGAAGAGACAGAGAGAGACAGACAAAGAGAGACAGACAGAGAGAGAGCCAGATCATTAGAACATTAGGGAAAAGGAATGGGGGGGGTCTTTCCCTCTGGGGGCCTAAAATAGTTTCTGTGTAAGAAGCTGTGTGTAAATACAATGGCAGCTCTGCTATTGTTCTCCGTTTGCATGGTTGTTACTTACTTCAACTGCTACTAAACAATTACAAACAACATGTTATCCATTCACTCCTTAAAGTGTCCCTGGTGAAGAATCCGATTTTGTTCTTGCTCAGCACTAACCATTATGTTGTGATGTGTGGTCGTAAAGTGACTCCATTGTGAGACTGAATCTAGAGATCATCAGAAGAAAAGGTCTGTCCAAAACACAGCACAAGGAGAATCCTTGTACTAATATACACGTACAACAGATACACATACAAGGAAACATATCCATGCATATGGAGGCAAACACAAACACACAGCTACATAAGCACACACCATTTGCTTCAGAGCAGACACAGAGAGTAACAGGTTAGAGCCTGCATGCATACCTCACCTAATATTGCTCTCCTTCTCAAATTTATGAGACGTGTATGTGTGCAGAGGCATGCTAACGCATGCATGTTTTTTTTCTTTTTGTTGGGGGGGGGGGGGTGTAATGCCTCGCAGGCACAAAAAATTAACACACTAATGCAAAACACATAATACATGCACACACACTCACACTCAGGCATATACAGTGGACCATGTAACTGTTTAACTCTGCACAGGTGTCCTAATTTTTCATTGTCAGTTCATTCATTAGTTGTTGTTTTCATTGTTTGATGTCTAGATTTTCTCCATACGGGTGAATGGAAGGTATGCAAAATAAGAATGTATTTATGTATTATGTACTTATTTATTATTTACTCAAAACACAAGAAAAACATTAGAGATGCCTGAAAAAAAGCTGTGGACATAACTATCATCAGCATATAACCAACTCATCAACAAGCCAAATACAGGAACCTTAAATATACCCATTTATTGTGAAGTGCTCATTCATTTTTCCCAGAAATAAACTTTAATTGTATTTTAAGAGGTCACCCCTCTTTCTGAATATTAAATATATTGAATAGCCAAAACAAAGGAGGCATTACAATGGTAATCTTTCTATACCTACCTTACAACAAGGTTAGTTATCTGAAGTTCTACCAGCATATATTTTACCACACTTAAAGTGGGATTTCTTATTTGTTTAATAAAAAAAGGTCACCTGTTATAGCCAATAAGACCCTTCTTAATGACAACTTTTTAAAATTAAAAGTTTACATTATTTTTTGCTTAATTAAAAGTTCATTCAAATGTATTTAATAAGACATGTTAAATATTTATCAATAGCAATATTATTAGCACCAACAGATAACATTACTAAATGACCTTAGGCTTGTTGTAGATCACCCTAAATATTTGAGAAATTATGGATAAAAATGTACACATGATTCTGTATCTTATTGTAGTGTATTCTTACTGTAGTGTATTCTTATTGTAGTGTATTCTTACTGTAGTGTATTCTTACTGTAGTGTATTCTTATTGTAGTGTATTCTTTTTCTTCTGTATTCTTTTGTCTAGGAGTAAAGACACATCCAGTGCGAAATAGCAATTGACTGACTTGTGTTTTTTGCTGTTATACATTTCTCTGACTCTCATAATGTTTAATATAGAATAAGATATTCATATAGATTATAGTTCACATAGTTTGAACTATAGGTCTTATAGTTCTCGTGAGGCCATATTTTTTGTTTGTGTATTTTGTTTGTGCAATTAGGAAGTTTTACGTACATCAGTGTACCCTCCAGCACCCTCCGTGTAAAATCACAACATAGTTCAAGCAATAAAAAGGCTATCTGACCAACTGGTAACCCCCTTTGTAAAACTAAATGTCCAGCCTATATTGTCATTAACTCCAAAGTTGTGGGGAATAAACGTATTGTGTGGTCCAGGAGTCTGGGATGACAACTACGTGTGTGGGAAAGGTTTAGCTGTACTGCATGACCAGTTGTTGGCATAAAAAGGGGGAAAGGTGATGAAATCAAACATGTAGTTTAGAAAGTTCAAGCAATTCAAAAACTCACAAGAACACAGATCATTAATCAAAAGGAGGAAACACATCACTTGGTGTGGAAGCAAAAGACAATACTGTAGGACCTTGAGTTTAATTAAGTTCCTTGATATGCAGACTGACCCTTCGCTGCACTTCAAGGACATTCCTTTACGCAGGCTACCAGTCTACAGAATGGAAGCAAGAAATTATATTTTCAGCGAGGATTGTAACAGGCTGTACTTAACAATATCGTTTTTGTGAAACAGTATAGAATCCGAAAGCATTTTTATATTGCTAAATTCCTAGAAATACTTGAGCAAATATTTGTTCCCTAACAATATTAACTGCTTAGACGGGTTTTAACTGAAGTTAAACGTAAGGTTTTCTCTTGGTATACCTTTTAAAAAAATTAAATAGAACGTTTGATACACATTTACATTTTAGCACTAATCATACTACATTGATATTTTACCTTTGCACGATTCGGTAAAATCCATTAACGTGGAGGTTTTGTCGGTTTGTCATTCTCTTACCTGAAGCAGTAAGTCCAAGCAGGACCAAGAGGAGAGAACGTTTACCGCACATCAGGTAATGGAACAATTTGGACAGACTTTGCACGCAGGACGTCCACTTCGGGTTGTTTAATCTGAGACGATTTGGCTCCAAAGAGAGTCTGGAATAACACGATGGAGTTTTTAACGGTGGAAGTCCAGGAGCCGTCCCACAACGGTGTCGTCAGGTGGAGCTACCATCGGTATTTGTGCCTTTGAGCCGTCATCGCCGGTAGGTATTCACTTAATGTTAAGCATCCTTGAAGTGCGTGCCAAGCAAGGAAAAGGAACTTGTTTTTTCTCCCTCACTGACTGGATACTTCAGGAACTAAGGAAACTAAGGAAAATGTTCGTAATTACTAAGCAACTTCGTACGTAAGAACATTTTTAACTTACGAGCGTTTCCCGAAACCCTTCGTAACTAACGTAGTACTTAAACTTATTCGTAATTTAGTCAAGAGTATTGTGACCGATTTGTAACTCAAAACTTGTCTGCACTTGGAGCTCACGTGCAGTTCCACCAAAAAAAACCCCAAAACAATAGAGGCCGCTAAAAAACTCACCAACACGCTGTTATTGTGGTGAGTCTTGGTTTTTCTCTTGCTATTGTCCCCTTTTGTCAGGTACAGCGATACCCCGGCTGGCCTGCAGAGGTCTCACTCCCCAGAATTCTGAATTCACGGAAATTTCCACCATCACCTGTTTCTCATTTTCCAATTATCTCCCCTATATCAGATCATCCATTCCCTCACTAAGTTGCGAAGTATTGTCAACTCAGTTGCATACCGAGCGTGCTTTGTTATTGCTATTCTGGTTACGACTTTGATTACTTGCCTGTTCCTGGTTTGTCCCTTGCCTAGCCCTTTGGTACCTCTGCCTACTCCTGTTGCCTTCTCTGGTTTGTTGACTCCCTGCCTGGTTTTTGGATGCTGTTTTTGCCTTGCCCCTTTTTTGTATGTTTGCTCTCTCTCACCTGGTTATTGATCCTGTTTTTGTTGTATGACTCTGCTCTTTGCCTGCCACTATTAAACTACTACTTTACCAACATTATCCTGCGCATGGATCCCTCTCTGCCTCCCACCACGGGATCGTTACACCTTTGAATTGCTCACTGCGACAACGGCTGTTGTAAAAAGCGCTATGTAAATAAATTTGACTGATTCTAAATATGACGTCCAATCCCCCCACCACTATCTGGCAGGCTACGTCACTCTCAATTTAAAGGGGTGATAGCGACCTACAGAAATTAGAATAATTAACCACAATCAAGAAAGTCCATATTATCTCCAACTGCAGATTTATCCCCACATAGGCCTGTCCAACCAAATGAACATCAGATGGCAGAAGTGCAGCACAATTTTATTCACAAATAATAACAGATTAAGAGAGACAGGTAACAGTGGAAGTATACATTCAAACCTAACATGCAGAGCTTCTTACTAATAATAAATTGTTTATATATAGTATTCAAGTACCCAAAATCACTTACAATAATCAAAGATGGGGGGAAAAATTCTTCCAGACTGACACTGGGTACCCACTGGCAACTAAAACACTCCACCCAAAGTGACAAACCCCAAACCACTGTCCTTTTGTTCTTCCAGCTGTCCACTGGACTTTGAAAGGAAAAAAAATTAAAAACAAAAAATAAAACAAAGCAACACAACCGTAACGAAATAAAGCACATCACAAGTAAACAAAATATAATACAAACTAACACACCACAAGTAAACAAAATATAATATAAACTAACACAGTAAATACACCAGCATGCAAGTCAAATAATAACCAAACCAAAGCAAAAAACAAAACGGTCCAAAAAAAATAAAAGACAAAACAGTGGCTAGTGCTTCACTATCACCCACTCCAGTAAAGGAAGAGGACAAGAGGCTGCCAACCACACTAAACACCCTAACACCACTAACCACACTAAACATACAAACCACATTAAACATACAAACCACACTAAACACCCTAACCACACTAAACATACAAACCACATTAAACATACAAACCACACTAAACATACAAACCACACTAAACACCCTAACCACACAAACCACACTAAAAACCCTATCAACACTAAACATACAAACCACACTAAACACCCTAACCACACTAAACATACAAACCACACTAAAAACCCTATCAACACTAAGCATACAAACCACACTAAACACCCTAACAATACTAAACATACAAACCACACTAACCACACTAAACATACAAACCACAATAAACACCCTAACCACATTAACCACACTAAACATACAAACCATAATAAACACCCTAACCACTCTAAACATACAGACCACACTAAAAACCCTAACTACACTAAAAAAAACAAACCACACTAAACATACAAACCACACTAAACACCCTAATCACACAAACCACACGAAACATACAAACCACATTAAACACCCTAAACACCATAACCACACTAAGCAACCATTTCGAACCCTGTAACGCTCTCCATACATGCAGGGCAGACAGTCCTTGGCTTACCATTGGCAACTAGGTGTCCACTGGACATCCTCCAATATCGCAAAGGTTCCTACATAAACATGACACCCTCCTTCAGAACCAGGCAAAAAGTGAAGCTAGCCCTAGCCACTAAATGTACTAAAATAAAACAACTAAATCTTCCAAGGTCTTAAGATAAAATATGATCTAAATTCAAGAATTACAACTTCATAAAATAACCATAAAAGGCACTTACGCTTTAAACTCCCGTACTTGTGAAAAGTGATTAAATGAACATCAATGGAATAAAAACTGGAGTCTGCTCCACCGGTGGCATTACTCTAGTCTTTAAACTAGATTATTTATTTGGGTAAATGACTGATCAGTCGGTTTGGCTGCTTAAGTCATAACAAGTAGGGTTTCTGAATGAAAACGATTCAGTAAATTTAATGCAAATAGGTTGTACTTCTCTTTTCTGTAACATTTTCATTCATTCTTGCTGCTTCTCTCATGGACATTCTCTTATTACTTGATCTGAAAGAAAATACATTACACAAACTATGTCACTTTAGAAAATAAAACGAGAACAAAAAAGTAATAATGTGCTGGTATTCCTCCTTTGCATAAAATTAATATAGCATTTACCAAAGATTTTATCCATGCTGTGTTTGTCTAACTGCAGCATGGCAGAACCATTGTAAGTGTTGGATTTTGCCCCAGTGAGATAGTGTGTTGCCATCTCCTCCTGTGTAAAGTACTGTGCCATTACATTTAGCAACATTTTTGTGGCGGTTATCTGACAGGGTGGCAATGGCTGAGTGACTGGAGGTTGAATGTCTGGTGGCTAGAATGATATTTAATTAAAAAGTTATTGGATCATTGGAGTGGCCCTCATAGCAATATCACATGCACATCACATTTTACACCAACTGGTCAGTTAATAAAGCCCATTTAATCAGCTACCATTAACATATAGGTGCACTTTGTAGTTCAACACCTCAGTTTCACTGTTGGACTGACAACAGTCCATCACCAAAAAACATGCAGCCAGCAATGTCCTGTGGGCAGTGTCCTATGTCCACTGCTGAAGGACTAGAGAATGAGCAACACAAAACACAAATCAACATAAACACCGGTAAGTCGCTATTTCATTCATGGCTGGCGCTGGGCTTTTTTCTTGTTCATAGTGTGGCATGTTTAGTTTAGACCCTTTCGCCACTGATAGTGCGTATGATAGTGGTAATATTTGTCAGAGGTGTCAG
>JAOXYF010000013.1:6374404-6388894 GCA_028565775.1 Sternarchorhynchus goeldii | reverse complement strand
GTGTCTTTTTTTTATTATTTTTTTTACAACCCTGTTTTGATACTATTTTGGAGATTCCAGGATCTTGTTCAATGGTTTGCTAAGAATTTATCCAATAATTTATCCTATAACTTACAAGCACAGATGTGGTTTCCTATCAATTATTTCTTGATGTTTAAGTCGATTTTTTTTTTTTAATAATTTTTTTTGTTTTATTTGTGTATTTGTGTATTCTCTGGTCTTCAGGGTAAATTCAGGGCAGTTTTTCACCTGAAGACTGGGTTCCTGAAGACTCTGTCAAACTGTAAATGGAACTTAAAATATCGATCAAGCTGTTATTTCAGCTATATACGGGTATACAGTGAAACAAAGTAACGTTTCTCCAGAACCATGATGCAACACGAAAGAAGGGTGTGGGTTATGTGAACTAGCATCTGCACAAGGGAGGACTGGACCTGTAGTCACAGTGCACTAAAGTATATATGGAAAGTTTCTCTTTTTTTTATTATATATATTTTTAATTTTCTTCAAGAATAACAGTGAGTTGAATGACACACTCATGGTTATATCGTGAGACTGATCTAAACGATCAAGATTAAACAATTTGAGTGGTGTATCGGGCTAAAAACTACACAGTCATAGTTTCTTTCAGAGAATGTCTCTCAGCCAGTAACATACCAATTTACTCTGGTATCATTGTTGCTGTGCCAGTCAGAGAAACAAACAATCCAATCTGAACACACATTAGTTTTAAAATTAAGACAAACATACTTGTTTAATAAATGGTTAGTTACAGGTCATTTATAATCAATATTATAAATTACTTGAGTTGCCGACCGGACAAATGTAAAGTTGTTTTATCTGTACAGTAATATTTGTAAATTTTGTATTTTAATTTTCAATTCAGAATTACTTCTTGTAACATCCTGTTATGATGTACTATAATATTCATAACTACAACTACATTAAAGTTGGGGGGATGTGTAGCTCTAGTTTGCAGTGTTCATGTCAGAGTGATCGTGGGCGTCCTTGATCCACACAGGAAGTCAGCTAGTTTACAAGCGTATATCGTTGTATATCATAAGTGTTAAGACTCAGCAGTTGTTTGACCTCTGTCTGCTTGAGGTAACCAAAAGGAAACCATGGTACATTAAACACGATTGATTAACAGCTACTGGTAAGAGTTGATGGCACGAAATGTAGAAAGCAGTATTAGTAGATTTGATCTTGAGTCTAAATCATTATTTAATCAAATACAAATAAACGATTATCAGTAGATGTGCGGACTACAACTCGGTATGCAGTATCTAAGGGTTTGGAATAAGAATCCCGAATAAAAGAAATGAAAGTTCGTTCCAAAACGAAGCAGAACTGATTCTGGCAATCTGTTCAACCACGTTCATGTCAAATTTTTATAGCGTTTCGTTATTCCTTAAGTAATAATATGAAGGCTTACTGTCTTACGTTACATCAGCCAGGTAAGACTCTCGGGCTTTTTTGATCTGGAAATTCTGAGGTCTATCGTTTTTACGATAGAAAAAATGTTTTGGGCTAGACCGCCACACCGGGGAGAGCGTCACTCTCAAAATCAACTGAAATCGAATCAAGTTGTAAATCCACTTTGGACCAGAAACTCGGGACAAAGTACACTTCTGTGACGAAGCGAGGAATGAGACAGGCCTGTCGACGCCATCGCTTCGTTTTAGCGGTTTTATTTAAACACTGTAGAGACAAGACGAAATATTCACACTGACGGTAACAGAGAACGCTAAACACAGATAAACAATACGGAACATGCACACGCTTAATCACAAATAACCAGACACATGTGTGACAAACTACACCAACACCACAGGTAAACCTAATAACACAGACGAGCCCAAGGGCAAGTGTCAACTTCGTGTTAATGACAATATATTTAAGTAAAATTAGACTAATAAATTAAAATCAGATTAATTTAAGAGATTGCACGGAAAGTAAGTTCAATTTGACTTGACTGTTCAAATATATTTAGGCCTATTCAAGTTTTACCATCTAAGATCTGTTAACGGTGTCTTCATGTGTGTGCAAATAGCATGGAAACTTTTAAATGAAAAGCCTGATAATTAAATTACAGGCAAAAACACAGACAAGACACCCCCAGTAAGGACATGCGCTCACCTAGTCCGCGCTAGGTAACTCCAGTTATTAAAGACTTAGTTTGCATAGTTTGCATTTTAATGATCAGTATCAAAATATTACTCAGTGCAACCTTTATTTATCTGCCATTAATTAAGAAAATTAATGTTGATGCCAAATTAGAAAATAAAATGCAGAATGAGGCTGGAGTGATGCGTAGGTATTTAATAGAGAGCTTTTAGAAACTTTATACAAAATTTATACAATCATAAAAACAGCATAGGGAATATAGACATCAGACAAAGATAGCTGTAAAATATGAACAAATATCAAACATACTAATTGGTGCTAGTGAGTAGTTGAAGATAAAAAGAAATAGTTTGAACAAATCACTACTAAAACAAGAATGTATTTTGGGCAGCCAATGCAGTTACCATGACCACCAGACCTTAAAGATGTTATGAATTAAATTTAAAGGATGATTATCACTTCCGCCGAACTCCCAGTTCACTGTATGCGGAGCTCTGACCTGGAGTCAATTGCTGAGAGAGAAATGAAAACAGAAGGAGAGAAAGAATATAACAGAATATAAAAGGATATATAGATTTAAACAAAACGATACAAAGTACTGTAAATCTTTGACATTGTTTTCACTAATGCTAATGAGCTTGACTAAATTAAATTATTTTTATGTAAAAGTCTGGATATGCTGCAAGAAAGCAATAAACAAAAATGATTCACATCAGCATATGCACACTAGGATATTTCTGCACCTGATACGTGTCACCATCTCCATTGAGCAGAGTCCTCTTATCTGACGCTATACAATAAGAGAGCAGATTATTTAATGAGTGATGTTCTTAAACACTAAATGTCTCTTTATGATGTATACAAATGATTCGTAATGTCAAGTAAGCAAGTTAAGGCAACTTTTTTCCGTGATTAAATCAGTTACAAAGATCGTACATTTGTTTCCTGAGAAGCTTTTGGTCCTGGGCTGTGCAGACAGGCTGTATACTGCTACACCAATCACAGCAGTCGCTGAGACATTGCCTATTATGATGGCAATTATTGATATGTAGTCCATTTCAATACAAGTGTCACAGGCTGCAGAGAAAGAGAGAATTAGCCATATTTGTGGAGAAGGAATGTACTTTCATGAATTCACACATACACATTATAATCTAGGATCTACGTGACCACTATTTGCTAATTATCAACATCTGTATAAGCTTTGAAAATGACACCAATTTCAGTTCTGTATGTGACATTATGTATGTCACATACAGAAGAAAGCATGAACCCTGTAAAATCTTATCGTCATAAGTTGTCTTTACCTCTATTATCTATACAAGCAAATTTATCCAAAAAACCCACCAAAACTAGAAATGAAGCAGGAGAGTGAAACAGAAGATACCAACACTTCCTTGAAAATTGGGAATTAAAAAAAGGAATTGCACTTACTTCTGAATTTGACATAAATCTCGATTCCGTTGCAAGTGTACTTATTGGTATTTGTATCCTCGTAAAGCAAATTTAAAATGGCTGATTCTGTGTTACTCCAATTGCCTAAATTGCAATGCAGCTTGGCCCCATTTAAAGTTACCTGACCTGTAATTTTTTGCTCTAGCTTCATGTCATCTACAAATAGGAGAAACCATTATACAAAGTTAGTTGTCATATTTACCAACCCTGTAATTTGCCTGCTTGTTTGTTTAGTTTTAAACATAATTGTACATAAAGTATTGCTCAGTTTATAAACGTTTTCCCACAGAATTCACTCATATTAATGCATGTGAAATTTGCATATGCGCAAATATAGCAAATTAATAATTGTATATGTACATTTATATATAATGCATGTTGTTAATCATTATCCATATAATCATAAAATATAAATGAAGAGGAAAGATATTTACCAGCAAATGTTTGTTTGACCAACAAGCCAGTAAGAAGCATCAAAGTTAGCCACTTCATCTCTTCACTTTGGTTTATAAACCACCTTCTTGCTTTCCACCTAAAATCAGGACAAATTAAAGTAAAAATAAATTATGTACACATGATTATAACACAGAAGTGACTAATAAGGGTTTGTTTTTTAATCTGATTTAAAATGGAGGATTGTTTTTTGAAAGCTGCCATTTGCCTTCTAACATTCAGCCATTTTGACTCCTCATGCTATTGTTAATGCATAAGCTGTGTTATAACAAACTTATCAAAAGACTATTAAACCCTACTGAAATTAGCCGACAACATTTTTCAGCACAGAAAAACTATAATTATTAACAGACAGAAACTTACACTGCTTTTTGATGAACACCTAAATTCACAAAATATCTCCTCTCCCTGAGCACTTACTCCCTGCTTCTTTGATAAGATTCTGAGTCTGTCTGTCCGTCTCTCTCTCTCTCTCAATCACTTTGAGGAAGTGTATGCGATTCAATACACCTTACACTAAAGACTCACACTTACTTAAAACTTAAACCATTCTAAATAAGTAAAGCCAGTCAATACAAAAACTAGTTTTCTCAAATTTGAGCTGTATTTGAAGGAAATAAACAGTAATTGCATTGAGCCTCCAATAAAATAATCAGTCAAACATTCCACTGGAAAACAATAGCATTGTTAAAACAATAATAGTAATCAATCCCCTCTGCCATGGATATATGTGATATAATTATAATCATTATTAATTCTAATTGTGAGCTCTGACAAGGGCCATTAATTTGTAATCAAGTTCATTATTAAAGGAACCTTTTCCTCAGAAACAAATTTGTCATTTCAAATTCCAAGTACATAATTAAATAAATATGGTTCTAGAATTATATACAGAACATATAAAGCCTGTATGTATGTGGATTTTGATAAAGTTTTATCACTTTCTGTAAAGTCAGCCTATTTATTACAGCAACAAAATGACGATTTCTCTAACAGCTTCCTGTGCAACTGTATACCACAGGAAGCAACCAACATCTGTTTCTCACCTCAAACGCAATGAACTCCTTTTCCCACCATACACTTGAAACCTTAAAACCCACACCAACATTCTCATAAAAATACATACATACATAATTTTAAAAAGACAGAAGCAGCATCATTTGCATTTTTACACATCTTTGAACAAATGTGGTAATTCAGTTTTCCACAGAGCAAAAAAAAGACATCTTTTCTTCACAATAAAGAAGCAACATCACTTTTGTTGTTTCGTTATTGTGAAGAAAAGGTAATTTTCTGAAAGAATCTTTAAGCTGTTTGCACACTGGATGAGCTTTAGTTCTCTAATAAGCCACAGTGATTAATCACTGCTTAAGATACAAAATTCCATGCCACTCCTACAGAATGGACAAAGTCCGTTTCAATATAAAATGCAAACTGTTAAAAGCATATACACTTAAGAAAAGGAATGCAGACTTTCTGGCCAAAAGCCAACAATAGACAGATAGTAAGGATTTGCATCTAGCACCACCTGTTGGATGGAAAGGACATCTTTTCATCTCAGCTTTAATAAACAATATACATAGTACATTCTTTATTTCATTATGCATATAAATTTACATAGACATATGCAATAAATACACGTATATATAATTACATATAGATCCTCTATAGTTTAGTGTTTTTTAATACAAAGATAATTAAAGCTCACAATTACATTATTGGATCATTTTTTAACATTTCATTAGAACACATAACACATGCCACAGTGCAGCACAGAACGTTGTGTATGAAGTGTTTGGACAACAGCAATATTTACATAATGTAGTTCACTCTCATAACGCCTAATTAATCACTTGGTTGTCTCGCTTAACTTGCATATTTTTTAAATAGCATTTAGTATCAATCATTTATTAAAATACATTAAAAGTACTCTAATTGTGGTATATAATCAAGACAGTTCTTTTATTTATAATGGTACAGACAATGTTCTTGCTTGCAGAAACGTTAGCCTCTTTTACACTTTTACAAAGTCCAAACCATTATCAAGGCTGCCTCTAGTTATTCTGAGCCGTTATGGCCTCCTGAGACTGGTGACCTGGAGGAACATCTGGCAGCATTGGGTTTCATCAGAATTGTCTTTAGTCTATTTTTACGTGTTTGTTTAGACTGTTTTAGTGTTTATTTTTGTGTGTGCAAAACATATTCAAATGCTGAACGCTGGCGACTAGAGGTGAGGTGAGAGGTGTGTAGCACATTTCAGAGAATCCCCACATAACAAAGCCATTGCGCCCAAATGGTTCTGCAGGTCTAAATGTGGTTCACTGATGAGAAAGCCTTGCTGAGCATGGGTTGTATGTGTTCTATACCAAACCATGCTCATGTGAATAATCAATTGGAAATTACTCTCCATATTCAGAACCATTCAGCTAAAGAGTAACCAGTTTCAGGAGTCTGTAAAGGTGCGTAAGAGCTTGACATGGCCTTAGACGCGACCTTTTCCTAAAATGGTGAATGTTAGATCCCTTAAGCTGTCCATTGTGGAGATGATCCAGAATGTTCAGGGTAACTTCTGGAAAGGATGCTAGTTTTGACAGAAGTACCATTGACCAGTAATGAAAAGATCCATCTGTCCTGTTGGGGACCAAACACCATCACTTTCTTACATCATCATCAGTTGTTTAAGGACATGCATCCATGTGATTGTGTGTGTACACACACTAAAGCCAGATCCATGTGATTGTGTGTGTACACACACTAAAGCCAGATCTCATCACTGCTTGTGCTGTTCACTTTGTAGATGTAACCAACCATGGGGTACCTGGCAAATCCTGCAGAAACAGAACAGTGTTATTCCATTAAACATGCTTCCTTCTACAAAGAAGAATACACACACACACACACACACACACACACACACAGCACTGTGTAAATGTTTTAGGGCCCCTTAAGAAAATTACATTTAAAACATTTATCAGGGCAGTATATGCTTATTCATTCATCAAAAAAGAGACAGAAATGGCACATTGTAAAATATTTAAAGCTTGTTTGTTCTTTTCTCGGTCTAAGTAATCCCAGACAGAGAAGTCTGCAAACCAATCCTGTGTAATTATGTCCACTGAAACCTGCATAATTGTTTTATTACATTATTATTACATCAAGGACTCTTCCTGAACCCCTTTTTCTAAATGGTGTATCTCCATATGGAACACTTTCAAAAACTAATACATTTCATCACATTCTTTTAAAATGTCCAGATTATTTTGTAATAGGAACACAGTACGACACCTTTTAAAATGGACATAAAATATGAACCCGTAAAAATGTGCACCCATCTATAAGTGCACACAAACACATACTTTGAGGTGTCGTGACCTCTGACCTCTGGCTGCATACGCCAAGGACAGGTCCTCTTCCTCCTCTTCACCCTCCTTGTTCCGTGCTAAAGTATTCTGCTTGGAGTTCGGCCGACCTGAAGAAATTCAATTACAGGTGGATTCTTTCTCTTGTTCAAGCCATTAAAATAAAAACGTGCTCTAGCATCTACTATAATTTGCATTCTGAGTCCAAGTTTAAGCAAAAGCATCTTGCCTTTGCAGAGAGTGCTGTGGTCATTGAGCTGCATGTTGGCAGGCAGGGACATGTTCTCTCGAGGAAGATACACACCATTCGCCTGCGCTTTCTCTGAGCCATTACTGCAAAACAAATATTAACATGCCAATCATCTCACACCTCTGTCAGTACAGCATCATTGCACATTATATTGCTGTATTTCAGTGAATTTATTTTAGTATGTAAATTTAGCATGATGATGGTACATTTACATACCTTTTAAGGGTTATAGGAATAGCTACAGGTTCCTCTACTCAACAGCCAGATAAACAGAAAGCCATACAGCCAGAAACAGACAAACAAAAAGAGAAAATTTTCAATAAAAGCCGTTATAATGTAGAAAGTAAAACAGTATTGTAGGAATTTCTATCCCCCAAATTCACTCCTTCGATGCACAGCGTAGAGCGTCTGGATGCGTGACCTGCACTAAAATTGATCCAACCCTGGATAAGGCAGACACTAGCCCAGCATAAGGCACAGGACATATCTTTCAATCACAAATTCCAACATGTTGCACAGAATACTTGTGATGAGCACACAAAGGGTAAAAAATGTCCTTAGACATCAAAATGAGCAAAACTAAGGGCCTTCGTACCAATGACTTTGCTTTTGTCCTTGTACAGAAGACAGAGCACCATCAGAGTGAGGATGAGGAGGGTTACAAAGCCTGCAACACCACCAGTAACGATCCCCAGCATTGGAACTTCCACCCGTGACTGTAAGAATTCTGGAAAAATAAGACAACACTGAAAGCAAGTTCCTACCAGGAACTATTTTAGCTTAGCTTATGACAATTTATACCAACACAAGACTCTAATTTTATTTTTGAATACTTTATTGAATTTATTCAGTTAATGGAGTTAATGAAAAATATGTTTGATCTTTGGATTTTTTAAAGAAGTAATTAATAGATTATATTCAGAGTGTAACACAAATTAATAAAGGTACCTGACTTGGGTTTGACAGCACACAATCACTGATATGTTTACCTATGTATGAGAGGCACTTTAGACCATTATTCAAACTCACACATCCATCATCATGCTCTCTTAAACATACCCTTATACATGCTCACTATCCATTCTCTCACACACACTTTTACTCTTAGGCATTCTTGATAGTGAATGAGAAGGAGCTTGATCATCACATTCTTGATAGTGAATGAGAAGGAGTTTGATCATCACATTCTTGATAGTGAATGAGAAGGAGTTTGATCATCACATTTTCTGATTGCCATAGACAACTGTCATATAAATAAGCAGTTTTTGATTTGCTTATATTCAAATATGCCCCTCCCCAGTGTGCAGTTTCCTAACATGTGGAAATCCCCGTAGGCTGCATTAAATAGAACTAAGAGTTCATACCCAGATTAATGAGTCTATTGGCCTCTTAACAAACATATTAAATTCACCTAATAATGTCAACACTATGGCAAACGCATTGCGACAGCTGCAACATCCAACATCCAGTGCAACAGTTGAGATGTGCTGTTTATGCAGGAATTAAACCTCGGCTACTCCACCTGCCCTTCACAAAGCTTGGCCTCTCTAGAGTCCAACAGCCTCGTTAATTGGGGTCTGAGATCTTGGTTCCAGTTAATACAGCCTACATGGATTTCCAGTTGCTAGGAAAGGAACCCCAGTAAAGGAGGGGCATATTTGACTACTAGCAAATCAGAAACTGCACATTAAAATAACTGTCGAACACTATCAAACTTTCACGATCACTGAGTGTATGATGGTGTGTGTTAGAGGTTTGATGTTGAGTGGTGCGAGTGTGTGTGTAAGAGGTTTGATGTTGAGTGGTGTCTGTGTGTGTGTGTGTGTGTGTGTGTGTGTGTAAGAGGTTTGATGTTGAGTGGTGTGAGTGTGTAAGAGGTTTGATGTTGAGTGGTGTGAGTGTGTGTGTAAGAGGTTTGATGTTGAGTGGTGTGAAGTGGTGTGTGATGGAGCGTGTAAGAGGTTTGATTGTTCTTCAGAGGTAAGTTTGAATAATAACCATAAGGGTCTCTCATATCTATGCTAACAGTTCTCCGACTTATAGTTATCTGAATGCCAAAGAAAATTATCAGATTGGAAAGATGTAAACAATTATTGTCAAAATACAAAAACAATCAAATCTTTTTAGTTAACTTTTTGTGATCATCATTTTTGTGTTCACCACTAGATGGTGCTGTATCTCCTGGAGTGCCTGCTACATGATTCATCCCCCACACATAACAAAACTGGGTTTCCTTGTTTGTAGGGGAATGGTGAAAACAAATTTTGGAAATCACACTACTGTGGAGATGCTGCAAACCTGAACATAATGCACACCTCAATGCATCAAGCTGAGAATGGTAAATCAAACCTAATTAGGGCTTTAGACAGTACATGGTTTTACTCACGCTAGTTCCTAACACAGCTAAACCAAACAATGAATAATGAAAAAAGAATAATGATTATTTATTTGACAGTAATAATTTGATTATTTAAAATAAAAATCAGCTGAATTTCTTGAATGCGTTCTGAATGTGAAGAGCTGAATCAAGACCTGTAAGAGTGAGGTTGGTCTGGGTGGAGCCAAGACTGTTGCTGGCGCTAACCGAGACATTTCCAGGTAGGCTGGTCAGGGTGACTTGTAGACTGTGATTGGCCAGCCAGGGGTAACTCCTCGAGTCCAGGATGAGGAAGTCAGAAGTGTTGGCCACCAGCTGACCAGACTGATCAACCCATGTGATGGTGGCAGGGGGATTGGAGCGAACCAATGCAAAGAGGACCAAGGAGAGCCCAGGGTCAGAGGTTTCACTATAGTGGGCATTCACTCGCAGCAACTCTGGCTGAACTGGGGTAGGAAAAAGGAGATATTGAAATATCGGCAGAAAATCAAAATATTTAAGACTTTATGAAACGTGTGTACTATTCAGCGTCTAGATCCGTGTTTAGATCTCAGCTTGCAATGAGCAGATGCTGAATGAATTGAATGCATGAGGGTCATTTCCATGTGCTGGAAATGTAAGTAGTATTTGTGGTATACAAGTAAATAACAGTGGGTGTTTGAGTGGGAATTAGCTTTGCTTACTACAAATGAGAATGAAAGTTGATCTTAGCGTGATACAATTAGAAGGGAAAGCTTAGCATAGCATACTACAAATTGCATCCTTGTGCTATGGTTAAAGGTTAATTTAGCTACAAAATGTATCTTTTTTTTTAAGTTCAGTGGCATATGCAAAATGTTAGTATGAAAATTTTCAATATACTGTAGTTTCTGCATGTGGCACTTCTTACATACAGTAAGATGATATTTTATTACAAGGCATTTTATGACAACTGGTCACCTACTTCCAAGGAATATATTGTCTTTCCAAGGATTATTGTTTTAATTTATGAAGTTTGATTAATTTTTGGAGAAGCTGTAGACAAGTAATAAACTCCTCACTATTAAAGCTATGAGTGAAGTAGTGAAAGAAGTTCTGATTTAGGGAACCATTATGTAAATGTGATGTTATTTGGATATCTAGGGCTACTTCTGGGAAGGAGGGACTCACACTGAACATTGAGGATAACAGTAGCATTGTAGCTCTCTCTGCCCCCTGGGTTTGTGGCAGCACACACCAGCTCACGATCCCATTTCCTGGGTCTGAGTGTAAACGTGCTGTTTCGCTCTGAGGTGTACCTCACTGTTCTGGAATCTTCTGCCGATTTCATCACCAGTCGCCTCACTCCCTGGCTGCCTGTTACCTCGCTCTGCTTCTCACCATTCAGGTACCAAGTCAACAAGGGTGGAGCTTGTGAATTCCAGCCCTCTGATTGGCAGCTGAAGTGGTGGGTGACATTTTCTAGAAGAGTAACCTCAGAGTTCCGCTGTCCATCAATCTTGGGAGCGAGCTCAGCTGCTCCTATTAAACCCATAAAACACACTATCATACAAAAGCATGTTTATATGTAAGGTACATGTTCACCGGGATGCATCAAATGCCACAGCTATGACTGTATGAACAGCTGGGGGGGCGGGGCTTAGCTGGGGGTTTGGTTTCTCACCTGCCCAGCTCCAAGTAAATGTGTGCAAGAGCACAACAGACAGACCCAGCCCTTGCCTTAGACATACATACTCCATACTCCCCTAAAGGAAACACAAACACATGTACAGACGACCAAAGAAAACCAGAAAACCATACAAACCTAAAGAAAATGATCATATTCACCGTTAGATCAGACATGCAAGAGAATTATGTAAAAGATAAAGGTAGTGGAAGACAGGTGGTGGAGAGATGGACAAAGTGTGAGTGCAACACTATTAATCCTAAACATTGCTGTGTTGGTCCGTGTTCAAGGTTAAGACAGACAGATACAGGCTGGTACAAAGAGAGACAGAAAGACAGACATGTGGGACAAGATAAATACTAAGAGGAAGGAATTGGGGAGGGGAGGGGAGGGGAGGGGAGGAGAGGGGAGGAGGGAATACCACACAGGAGGGTGAGTGAAAACGTGAGAGCGTGGTGATGGTGTAAAGACTGTGGAGGGCCATGGCCAACAGTCAGCACCTTCCGCACTCTCAGCTCCTTAATAATTCACAGGCTTGTGTGTTCCGCCGTCCAGAGGTGGCATTAGGACATGGGGCTAGCCACTCAGCAATGGAAACACACAAACATGAAAATATGGCGCTAAAGGAGGTGGAATCAGTCAAGCCAATCAGCCTGAGGCAGTCTGGGGCTCAGAACCACACAAATAGACCAAACCATGCAATGATGCTGACAATCAGTGATCAGAATATATTGACTGACTGACTGAATGATTAGACATCCATAGCATTTTATGGGAAGCCATTTTGTTTTTGCACAAGAAAAGTCAAAAAATACATATAACCTTCATATACAGGACACTGATTTATCAGCAAAAAATAACAGCGCATGGTGAGAACTACCATTCAGCGTTTAACAGATCCCTGCATGACTGAAGCACCCTGCATCATGTTTACTCTTGCAGATGCTGCTGCGCGCACACACACACACACACACACCAAATCACATTCTTCCTTTAAAACAGCAAAGGATGCACTCAGCAATGTGAATAAGCTGTTGCAGTTCCACACACACAATTACCTCTGTGCTGAGCTGCTGAAGGCGACGGTCAGCCCTCCATAGATCCATTCATGCTAGCAGGTAAAGACTCCCACAGCCTGCAGCTTGTGCTATAAAACACAGGCGCGTGCGCACACACACACACACACACACCCACACAGCAGCAGATGTACGTGCACACAGGACGGTTCTGTTGAAAGTGGCACTGCTCACAGGCTGATGCAGGCTAGTGTGAGCGAGAAAGGACATGCGCACTAATATTTTATTTATTTATAATTATATATATATATATATATATAAATTTTTCCCCCTTTTTCATGAGGTCGTGTATTTTTAGAACCAACCACACACTATTGGTTAATGTGTTCTGGGAAGCTTCTGCAGTGCAGACCACAGAATGCTTGGCTGAGTGCCAGCTCAGAGTGCATGTGATGTGTTATTATCCAGTCATTCAGCTGAGCAGCAGTAGAGGCAAGTATACAATCAAACACCAACGGGCCCCAACAAATGTTAGATACAACACATAAATACCAGAAACATTGCAGTTTCAAATCTTGGGTCAAAACTGAACGTTAGCACTGGACTACATTACTGTCAGTACTGATGTCTCTCACACACACATATACACAGTTAAGAGATGTTCTAATGACAAGTTAAAAACATGAAGTGCTTTCTGTAAATTGGAAGAAAGAGAAGCAGCAGGTGGAGCGACCAGGCTGCCCCAGCAACCCTCCTGCACACCAGCTTCACCTGCGGCCCCACCTACCTGGTTGTTACACTGCAACCAGCAGTCAGCACCCTCCCCTCGGTAATGATGAAGACCAGACAAAGTGTTTTGTTTTGTTTTATTTCTTTATTTATATATATTTATTCATCTCAGTTTGGAATTTTTTTTAACCATTGTTGTTGCACTTTAGTATTTTTTTGTACTCCAAAACAAAAACAAACAGAATAAAACAAAAACAAGACAATGAAAAGAGGAGAAGTGGAGAGAAGGAAAGGGATTAAGGAGAACACAGCATGAAAGGAGGAGTGAGAAAAGACAAAAAAAAAAAAAGAAGAGAGAGGATCAGGACAAAACCTTCACCCAAGCCAGCATGCACCTGGGCCTCGGCACAAAGCCGTCGACATCAAAATAAACCTATCAGGGCAACCTGATCCAAATATGCCCGCCTTCTCAACCACCCAGATTTCCTGAACTTGAGCAGCCTCTAACCAGCTGCCACCTCAGAATTCTGTCAAAATCAGATGATTTGTGTTCTGAACATTCTAAATTCCCTTGGTTTCTAAACAGCTTCAAAGTTTTAAAACTTGCCAAATTGGATCTTTGAGCTGTAAATAACCCATTCTTGGTAATGGACTCCAAAACCAAGAAAAAGCAAAGAGAATCAATGGAGGGTGAAGGGCAGCACAGGGTGGTGCGGCACCACCACCAGACCAACGTCTCGCAGACGAACGGAGACGTTCCTGTTCAAGGTTTTAGCCGAGGGCTGAGATCATAAACCATCATAAACCCTCTGTAAGAAATACAGTGACATGGAGAATGAAGGAAGAGAGTGAACACTGAGTATGCACATGTGTTTCCAAACACCTGGGAGTTTTGATCACAGGAGAAGGACTCAGACTGTGAATGTAAAATGTTTAAGATGATGTGTCCATGAACTAGCATCTCTGCTTCATCCTTTCTCTCACACATATACAGGACACTCACATTTCTCACACACACACACACACACACACACACACACACACACACACACACACACACACACACACACACACACACA
>JAOXYF010000013.1:6336531-6346703 GCA_028565775.1 Sternarchorhynchus goeldii | reverse complement strand
CAGTTTTGCACATCGAGAGACTGAAATTTTTGCAAAACAGCTCGAGCTCGAGCTCAGTGAAGTTGGATGGAGAGCGTTTGTAAACAGCAGTTTCCAGCTCTTTCCACAGATTCTCGATTGGATTCAGGTCTGGACTTTGACTTGGCCATTCTAACACCTGGATACGCTTATTTGTGAACCATTCCGTTGTAGATTTTACTTTACGTTTTGGATCATTGTCTTGTTGGAAGATAAATCTCCGTCCCAGTCTTAGGTCTTTTGCAGACTCCAACAGGTTTTCTTCCAGAATGGTCCTGTATTTGGTTCCATCCAACTTCCCATCAATTTTAACCATCTTCCCTGTCCCTGCTGAAGAAAAGCAGGCCCAAACCTTGATGTTGCCACAACCATGTTTGACAGTGGGGATGTTGTGTTCAGGGTAATGAACTGTATTGCTTTTAGGCCAAACATAATGTTTTGCATTGTGGCCAAAAAGTTCGATTTTGGTTTCATCTGACCAGAGCACCTTCTTCCACATGTTTGATGTGTCTCCCAGGTGGCTTGTGGCAAACTTTAAACGAGACTTTTTATGGATATCTTTGAGAAATGGCTTTCTTTTTGCCACTCTTCCATAAAGGCCAGATTTGTGCAGCGTACAACTGATTGATGTCCTATGGACAAAGTCTCCCACCTCAGTTGTAGATCTCTGCAGTTCATCCAGAGTGATCATGGACCTCTTGGCACCATCTCTGATCAGACTTCTCCTTGTCTGAGCTGAAAGTTTAGAGGGACAACCGAGTCTTGGTAGATTTGCAGTGGTCTGATATTCCTTCCATTTCAATATGATCGCTTGCATAGTGCTACTTGAGATGTTTAAAGCTTGGGAAATCTTTTTGTATCCAAATCCGGCTTTAAACTTCTCCACAACAGTATCTCGGACCTGCCTGGTGTGTTCCTTGGTCTTCATGATGCTCTCTGCGCTTTAAACAGAACTCTGAGACTATCACAGATCAGGTGCATTTATACTATGCATCTATTTATCATCATCATCAGTCATTTAGGTCAACATTGGATCATTCAGAGATCCTCACTGAACTTAAGATAAGATAAGATAATCCTTTATTAGTCCCACAATGGGGAAATTTCCAAGCTGCTGTAACAGGCTGCCACTCACATCGGGGGCGGCGCCAACGACCGTCAGTTTGCTGCACTGAAAGTAAAGGGGCCGAATAATATTGCACGCCCCACTTTTCCGTTTTTTATTTCTAAAAAAAGTTTAAAATATCCAATAAATTTCGTTCCACTTCACGATTGTGTCCCACTTGTTGTTGATTCTTCACAAAAAATTACAATTTCATATCTATGTTTGAAGCCTGAAATGTGCCAAAAGGTTGAAAAGTTCAAGGGGGCTGAATACTTTTGCAAGGCAATATATATGGATCAGTATGAATGGATCAATGACTAAGGATCTATGAATATACACTGGAGATCAAAATTACAGAACAACAGACAATTTCCTAAATATCAAGGTCATTGTGTAGTCCTATGTGAAATGATCCTGACAGGAGGGAAATAGCAGTATTTTAATCTTATTTCATCAATTGTATGTATTCTAAAGCACAGCATAAAAACTTAATTGAAAAAGAACACTGACCAAAATTTGAGAACACTTTCAGATACCTGCAAGTTATTGATGTTGATCTGGCACCTGATGCTAATTTCCTTAATTATCTGACAAACCCTAATTAACTAGCAGCCTAACTTACCAGTTTTCACTGACTTTGTAAAAATAGTGAGCCGTTCCAAAGTGACTGAAACCCTCTGGCAACAGGCTATCCAGTTGAAGGCCGAAGGGGTGACCCTATCAGCCATAGCAAGAGAAATTGGTCGTTCAAGTCTGTGATTTCTAGAATACTGCATCTTTACATCATCACAAACTCATTCAAGCCCCCCCAAGAAGGCTGGTCACCCACAAAAGACAAATGCAAGAGAAGACAGGCTAATGCAGAGAATCTCCATGGATAATCGGTTCAACACTGCAGCTGGAATCGCTCAGCAGTTCAGCACTGAACATGGTCAGGATCTGTCTCGTCACACAGTGTCTCAACGTTTAAGAGCATATGTACTGAAAGCCCACTCTGCAGTGACCAAACGTCTCATTAGCAGAAAGAATTTTTTAAAAAAAGCTAGACTCACCTTTGCTGAAGAACATGTTGTGTGGACAGAGGAGAAGTGGTCCAAAGTTCATTTTAGTGATGAAAGCAAGTTTAATTTATTTGAGTCTGATTGGAAATATTATGTTCGTCGACAAACTGGGGAAAGACTGAACTCAAAGTGTGTAAAGAAGTCAGTGAAAGGTGGAGGAGGAAGTGTCATGGTTTGGGGAATGTTTTCAGCAGCAGGAGTTGGACCTCTCATACAGCTACATGGAAGAGTGAATGCAAGTGTGCATCAGAACACTGTTCTAGTGGCATGTACCCTTTACAAAAAATCCTTCAAATGTTGATCAATGTAGATTACATATTTCTGAAAAAATCAAGGGTTTATACATTGTTCTCCAATTTTGATCTCCAGCGTATATGGATCAGTATGGATCATAGATCCATTCATACTCTTTCTCCTCCCACACTGCTACTGCTCACCTGCTCATCGTTAACTCTACTTAGAACATTTTACAGGGTTTCCTGCAAGTTGATACTGTATGCCATAATTAGTTGTTACATGGTTGTCTTTCCAAAATTATAATGTTGGTGACTTCTTGTATGTGGTAGAAGAACTTTATCCACATACCACACACACTTAATGAGCATTAGCTTGCTAATGCTATATTAGCAGTGTATGATGACCATCATGAAATGCTTTCTTTGTGAACAACCCCAAAGTCTTGAAGTTTTCTGCCTGAATTACTGTAATGAATATGGCCATTATCTAATTCAACAGCTTATTTAAGTGCCAAACTGTTTTGAGTAACGCTTGCTTCTTTGTCAACATCGCCAAGATATACACTGCTCAAAAAAATTAAGGGAATACTTATTCACATTATAAAACCAAATCAATTCAACTCCAGGGACTCCACTTGCTTTGAGGCAAATGAAAGTGACAAAAGGTGCACTGGAGAGGCAACAGCAAGACAGTCCCCATAAAATGAATAATTTTGTAAGTTGTGGCCATAGCCAGTAACACAGCAATCTCTCTTTTTCCTTGAAGCCCGTTCAGGTTGCACAGGAAGTCCAGATCCTCCAGGATGCCACATTCATACATGCTGTTACAAGAAAGTTTGCACACTGTCAAGAGCCTGAAGGAGAAAGCAGGGCATGGGCATCAGAAGAGCTGGACAGGGGCGTAGAAGGGCATCAATCCAGAAACAAGGCTGGTATCAGCTCCTTTGAAAGTGGAGGAACAGGAGGAGCTAAAACAAATACCTCCAGCAGGCTACTGGTGTGCATGTTTGTCTTCACAGATGAGAACAGGTTCGCAATGCATATATGACAGACATGAAGGAGTCTGGAGACGCCATGGTGAACGTTATTCTGCTGTCATCATCATCCAGCATAAGTAGTTTGGGTCACTGATGGTCTGGGAAGGCATATCCTCCCCTTTGAGGACAACAAACAGTACCCTAACAGGAGCAAACAGTATTGGAATGAAATCCTCAGAGCCACTCTGAACTTACACTGGTGCAGTGGGCCCTGGGTTCCTCCTTACACTGGTGCAGTGGGCCCTGGGTTCCTGAGTGCAGCACAATGCATAGCCTCGTGTGGCCAGAGTGTGCAGACGCCTCCTGGATGACGAAGCCATTAATGCTACTGACTGGTCCTCACTTGCCCCAGATATGTATCTAAGGAAGGTACTGCACATTCGTTGTACACAGTCAATCGATAAATTACAAGACAAATAAATTTACCGACTGAACAATATGATGGCTTGAACTTGTCCAAAGAATAAATGGGTGGAACAGCATCAGGACGTTGCCAGGATGTTTTATGACAAAACCCTTCTTTTTTTCAAAAATCTTCAACAGTAGTCTGCAAAATTGCGTACTGCAAGCCAGAGTTTTCTCTGGATTGCTTTGCTATCCAAAAAAGCTTCACCCATTACCATGATTTTCAGATTCTTTCAAATACTTGAACACTTATTGTCTCATTTTTCAACTTTGCAAATGAAAACGGAACACATCTCTGCCAGTATTGAAAATAGTGAAACTTAGTTTGCAAAAAATAAAAGTGGCTTCTGCTCTGAGTCACTTTTCACTGTAGAATTATGCTATTGGTAAGTAAAGCCCCATCTTCACAATTTGTTCCTTAGTCTTGAGAGGTCTGAAACTTTGGTTGCCTGAATCTATGTTTTTGAGGAAGTCATTGGTACACTGCAGTTTCCAAAGCCAAAATGCTCAGTCATAGTGTTGACTACTTATTTCACTCACAGTTTACCTTCTAGCATATAAAAACACAGGCATGTTAAGATGGTGTTCATTTACATTAGAGGGGAGAGAGAACAAGAGTTATGGACTGTGTATAGGTGTAGAGGCATAATGGGTACCAACTTATACTGATCTGGCTGTCCAAAATGTAAAAATGCAGTCCTAGAACCTTCCGAGTGGATAAATGAACAGATGACTAGACTGTCTCAACCTCTGTCTGCTTACACTGGACCAAGATGGCATGATGTAAACCACTGGCTGTTGCATAAGGTGTCATTAAGACAGAAGCCTATAGGAGCATCAAGGGTGTGTAATCGGAGCATTTATTCATCTGAAACGGGCACAAAAGCAACTAGTTACGAGCAGTGACTAGGGCTGCCCTCTGAGATGGATGCATTGTTAAAACATTAATGGAAAGTTTGTGGATCTCTTTTAACCGTGTTGTCATTGTAATTAAAAATGAAAAACACCGCTTGTATTTCTTTTCCTTTCTTAGAATTGTGCAATATGTGAAATAAGACAGATAAAAGTCCCACAACTTTACTGCCTATATCTTCATGTGTTATGATAAAACATGCATTTCAGCTTATGAGTTGCTCACCCACTACTTGTAATTTCCACGCCTACAGAGTAGTAAAGACTTAGCAGCCCTGCCAGTTAAGCTGTGCAATGCTGAATGCATGTTATAGGGGAAAGTGAATGAATTTTCTATTCATCACTGACATTTGACATACAAGATGATAAAACCTTTCACACATTATTAAGAACAAATGAAATAGGCCCTAACCCATACATGTTTAACCCAAATCCAGAGATTTACTGCCACTGACTTAGATTTAGTCTACAATGTGAAAGATAACTGATGTTTTAAAGCACACAAGTGAATAAAATGCCTCTTGTTTTCATAAATGTTTCTTCCAGACTAAAACCACAGTAAAGAAGTAAAGAAACAAATACTGCATGCTTTAGGACTGTGCATAAAGTACTAAACTGTGTTTTAGCACAACCGTTTTCCATTCTTTACATTTTATTACAATATTGGGTGTCCATTTGTGAAACAAAGACAGTCAGTTTATATTGGAATTCTTAAAGGGGGCTTAATTATTTCAAAAGGCTTAACTGTTGCAGCACAAAAAAATAACCCACATGGTCAAGTAGTGATGTTTTAAAGGATGTCAGAGAGCTATAGTGTGTTTGCCACTATGCTGTACTTGTTTAAGTTAGATCTCCTGAGAGTAATTGATAGAGCTTCCTTAAGTACTTGTTCTCAAGTGACAGATATAAATCTCAGCACTAGTAATTGTAAACACCAAATTTGTTGTAAAATCACAACAAATTGCACAACACATAGAACATAAACACTGATGAGTAATGAAAAATTGGTCTTATTAATGTTTTAGGTTTTTATGAAGATTTAAAGGACATTAGATGGTTTTTTTTGTAATTTATTTGAAATTTCCAACTTTAACTAGCAACATATATTTTAATTCCTACTGTCAAAATACAACTGACCACACACTGCACTTAATGTTGTTTAATAGCACAGCCACAGCCAATCAGAGCTATGAAAGGCAAACCAATATAGAGTGTTGAAAAGATAATCTTAATGACAACCAAGGGAAGATAAATAAACTGTCGATTTTGTTGTGTTGTACTGTTTGTATCAGGTGTCTGGAAATTAGGCCCTAACCTCCATTTAAATAAATAAAGATCTGGTTGGTCAGGAGCATTTATAAAACATCCCAAACTTACACTAAAAAGAAACAAGATAGACCAGTTGAAAATGCTCCAAGGCCATTTACATTTTGTAGGTACAGTTGACAGAAACAGACATGAGTAATTGCTCAGCTGTAATAATGACTTAGGAGCTTGAGAAAGAGTTGACAATATACACTCAATTTTTACGGTGATGCAGCAACAAAATGCAAGCACTCAGCTGGATAGGGCATAGTAGATGGCTAGCGCTTGCCTGCACTCTGTATGGGGAGCAGAACGCGGCTTTGCTAGCTCTGTGGGCCTGTGCACAGAATGGAACTATAGTTGAACAGTGACTCGAATAGGAGTGTGCTTTGCTTGAACACAGAAAACACTTGTGCTGTCTCCAACAGCACAAGACTAATGTCAGTAGAAATTTAAACTGTAATTCTTGGCCCCGCAGATGAATTATATTGGCCCATCATGATTACTCAGATATAAGACTAGAAAGTAATACTCATATGTAGAAAAGACAAACATCTATAATCTAAATCTAAAATTAACATGGGAAAGATGCTTTGAATACCACTATATGTTCAGTATTGAAATGTTACATAACCGTTAAGGTTTTATTTTTGCTTATGAATTTTAGAAGCATTTATCAGACCTAATACCAGAAACACTACAGTTTGTATCTCAGCTGTTCAACCAGATTTCACCATCTTACTGTGTCCACAACAGTCAAACAATAGAGAGTGGATGTACACAGCACACCAAATTCAGAAGACATACTAATCTCAGAACAGTCTCAAATTTTAAATTGCTGCTATAGATATGCTGTTTACTGTAAACACCATCATATTGAGACTGATACTTTCAGAGAAAACATTAAATAGATTCAAACACGGCGACAGCAATTGGAAAAACACAGCCCTAGACCAATAACCATGTGTTGACGTCATTTGAGGTATTCCACGGTGCTTCCATTCTCCAGACAGTAAGCACATTGGTAGGCCTGAGCAACCGTCTGCTCCAAACGCGTCACTCTTTTCCAGCGTTTTATTGCTGATCTCAACAGCTTAGTAAATTTGGTTGAACAACTTAAACCATACTTCTGGCTTTTGTTATTCCCAAGCAAAGGAGGGCAACTTGCATTTTCACGAGGCAGCGACTAAAGCTCCGTTTTGACAATCGCAAGGGTTGTAAACGTTGACGGGAAACTCATTTGTGGCTTAGTCGATTTCACAGTGATCTCAGATACCGTAGCAGGCCCAGGTCTCAAGCACTGATGGACTCGATCTATCCTGAGAACGGATTGTGCCAACCGTACATCTGCCTACAAGACGCCCACACTATGCAAAAAACATACGCAGAGTAAAAAGAATACGCAGTGACACACGAAGACACAGGAATACTCTCGCTTCTGTACACGATCAAATAAAACACAGTAACGATAGTCAAAACAAATTCAGTGACCATGTGGGAAGCAGTAGTCTTCCAATGCCTTCATTACAACGGTGCCCCCCGCCCTCAGAAATAAAACACGCACACAGCAAAACAGCCCCCAACCAAAGAGCAAATAGAGTGCTGAGACAAGCAAACACTTGCACCACTTACATATCAAAACGAGCTCATGGTTCGACACGACTGTCCAGCAATTTTAATACCAGTTTCAAATCGGTAGACAGCTATCGAAGCGGTTAATTATCATACTGCGGGCTGCCTCTACTGAATTACTAAATGGCATGGTAAACTCAAAAATAGGTTCTAGAAACTTCAAAAACTAACTTATATGGCTAGCTAGCAGAACTACTTGCCTGCCTTCATGTTTACCATATCTATCTAGCTAACGTACCTAGCTAGCTACTTTAATTTCAAATGAAATCTAATGTAACATTAGCGTTCATTCCCGTCCACCGGTTAGTCTAATGCACCTGGTCCTGGAAGCATCTTCATATGACAAACGACTTCTAGTTACTCGCATCCAAAAGCCCAGGGAACCTTGTAGGTATTCTTGGTACGCAAGAAAAGTCAGTTACGTTTGCGCTGCTTTTGCTGGTTATGCTAAATACTATCCTCTTCTTCGGTAGTCTCAACATCTTGCGGTATTTTGGGGTACTCTCTTGTTGTCTTTTATAATTGTTCGCTGAAGCTCGAAAACCTCACAGTAGTTAAGTCCGAAAAGCCCGCACAAACAGTTAGCATTTAGCTAGCTAGCTAATCAAAGAAATACAAGCCAGTTAGCTAACTAGCGAGCTACACAACACAGCCAGAAGGCCCAATCGCAACCTAGCCGAGGACTAGCTAGAAGGAGAGCGCTTTCATAGCGATGGCGATACAAGTGAAGTAAAATACCACGGAATACGACACTGACAACTTGAAAATGTTGACCCCAAATATCGCAGATGCATTAATCTTACCTTCGCTTTTGTGACAAGGTGTGTAGCTAATTT
Source organism: Sternarchorhynchus goeldii (assembly GCA_028565775.1). NCBI lineage: Eukaryota > Metazoa > Chordata > Actinopteri > Gymnotiformes > Apteronotidae > Sternarchorhynchus > Sternarchorhynchus goeldii. The sequence goes on along the minus strand of JAOXYF010000013.1, from coordinate 6,338,156 downwards.
AACGACGGCAAAATTCCCCTTGCCGATGGTCCGCTCGATTTCATAGTAGCCCACTCGGGCTGGCCTGCTGACCGAAGAGTGACCGGGGTTACTGATACGCCCCGTCGTTTGGGGAGGTCGACTTTGGTGGTTGATCCCAGAGGATGTTTGTGCTCTATTCTGGGTGCCAATGCCTGCGGCCGGTCGGGTAGAGTGCGTAATCCCGGCCGCAGCGGACCCAGCAGCTCCTCCACTTGACACGGCCGCCATCTTCTTGCCTCTCTGCGGGAACAACAAGCAGCCTTGCGCAGCGCGCATCGCGGGCACGCCCCCGCCGTGCGTCACATTACGTAGACTGCCCCTCCGCAGCGCCCTCTCTAGGATGTAACTATAGCAACTGTTAGCGTAACAATGACTTCATCGCCTTTCAAACGCATATTTTGGTCGCCAAGGCGACCGAACTGCGCATCCCTACGGTGTGCTGTGTGAGTGGATTGTGAGTAGGTGGTGCGTAAATCCTTAACTGCAGCTGGGGGATGACATTTTGTTAGCCACACTAATAGTTACGTTTAGATTTCCTATTATTTTCCTGAGAGAATAAGTACGCAACGAAAAACGGGGAAAGAAAGGTATATATACACGAATATGCAAAGAAAAGAGAAAAGCAATTGCCATGACAACAAGAAAGTCATTGCATCCGCAGCTAACACAGCCCCCCCCCCCAACCACACACACACACACACACACACACACAGCTTCTCCAGAGTGAAAGTCTTTGTTTTAGTGCAATGCTTGCACACAATAAATAAATCAGTTATGAAGCAAGGCTGTTAAGTGGTCATTCGTCCAAGTGTGGCAAATCCTATTACTGGAAGAATCCTCATTCCAAAGCGAATTATTCTAGTCATTAGTACGTAGGAAACACTGTAACCTATAACCTTGAGTAGGATATAATGTGAGAATGCTATTGCATGCAGAGTGATACAGAGCTGAAAGGGCCAGTTAAACATTATGTCAGAAATATCACACCCAATTACAGCATACATATCAACACTGATATTTTGGTTTTGATAGTTAACAGCTGTATAGATTCTAAGGTATATTTGTACCTACAGTATAACTTTATGACAGTAGCAGTTATGGTACTAGGTGTATGTGTGTGACAGTAATGACTGGTGGTACCACATACAGTAAGCTCTTTGCTGATACTGATTGTTAGTGTTGTAGGACAGTATGAGAAGTTCATGATGCTGTTGGCAGTGGAACTGCAGGAGTTCTGTATGTGAAATATTTTGTGCATGACCATTGTTAATCTGAGAATAAATCTACAGTACTGCAGAAGGCAAAATGAGATATGTTGAGGAACTAATAGGGTATGAGAATATTACATGGAGTTTCCTTCCTTCCTTAAAATAACATTAATATCATTGCAGTCCTTGGTTGGCCCATGCTCTCTCTCTCTCTCTCTCTCTCTCTCTCACACACACACACACACACACACACAAGCATCTGACTAATAACATTAAAAAATGGCTGTGCAGCGGGTGTTATGACAGTATTTACATAAGATCATCTCAGCCTGTACGCATTTTTTTCAGACTTTAAATCTCATTCTCTTTCTCTATTATCTGTCTCTCTCTCTTTCT
>JAOXYF010000013.1:6315573-6331431 GCA_028565775.1 Sternarchorhynchus goeldii | reverse complement strand
TTTCATCTCCATCCCCCCTCTCTCTCTCTCTCTCTCTCTCTCTCTCTCTCTCTCTCTCTCTCTCTCTCTCTCTCTCTCTCTCTTCCCTCAGGGGTTGCTGCCCCGGGGCGAGAGGCAGAATTCACTGCGGGAGAAGAATGCAGAGGTGAATCGGCTACTGCGCGCAGCCGTTTCCAGGCTCGGTGTGGCCCAGTTCCTCGACCTCAGTTCTGAGTTTGTGCATTCGGATGGCACCGTCTCTTCCCGTGACATGTTCGACTACCTGCACCTCACCGCGTCTGGATATCAGACCATAGCCAAACCGCTCCATGACTTGCTGCTGCAGATTCTGGAGGAGACACCAGAAGAGAAACAGATGACTTTACCTTAGGAAAAAAAGGGGGGGTAGGGTGGAGGGGGAAAGTCTTGACTAGATAATGAACAAAAGATGGTAGAGAAATGAGAAAAAGAAAAATTGATGCGCTAAAAGAGTAATGAGACAAAGAGTAAACAAGTGATTAATACACAAATGGTGGTGTGGGGAGGGGTGTCTCAAAATGTTGCCCTTTTGGATTTTGTATGTAGTGCACTATATAAGGTGTACAAAGCCATTTTAATGTGAGAAGCCTTTATAGTGAAATGAACATGTAGCAGGAGGGAAGTTGCGATCCAGCACATCATTCCAATTCGGATGCCTGCACAATGTCTTCATATTCATGGCTTCACAGAGAGACTTTAATTAGAGCATTGTGCCTCTACTGGTGAGGTGGAAAACTGCATCCATTACATCTCATTACAGTGCATTTCTTTCTCTTTCACTCTTTCTCTTACCATCAGTGCTTATACTAAATAAATCTAACTTAAATGCAAAGCTCCCACTACAGACAGTCGGTTGCTCAAAGCAAGTATGAGGTAAAATCTAAGACATCTTGTTCTTGACCTCAAGACTCCTGTGCATAGAATCTGTCGGTGAAGCACCTGAATATATTTGAATAGGCTCTGTCCTTTTCTAGAACTCCAGACTAACCATTGCTCAGCACCAAAAGGTTTCAGCTCACAAGCACTTATCACAGCTGTAAGACTCGCTATAATAATCTGTCTAGTAAAACTGTGACTAATACATATATTATGCAGGTTATTACATTTACTTGCTATTGTAAAGACTGATTGTAATCCTTAATTCAGTATGCAAATGTATGATTGTAATACTCTACATACATAGACAGAGCTAACAATCAGTCATGTTATTGATCCTGTTTTTATGGTTGTGTGAATGTGTGTGTGTATAGGTTAGATCTTGCAAAGTGTCTCTGATGTTGCTGTTGTTATGAGGTGTATTAATTACCAGTAAATTACACCAGTCCTCAGCCTGAATGTAAACAAAGTAAATACGGGGGATGTGTATATATATAAGACTACACATAATTAGGAGAAACATGAGATGGAGTAGCTTTAATCAGTTAAGCAATGTAAGGTAATATTGTAACTGCACAAAGGCTTTTTCTCCTTTGTACCTTTATATTTACAAACAAACCTTTATAATTATTGCATTACTGTATTCTCGTGCTGATATTATGCCCTGCTGCTTTTTGTCTTTATGGAAGTTCATAGGTCACTAAATCATTATTCTTTTGGAAAACATGATTGCTTCAAGCTTGCACATTTACCTGGGACCCAGTGTGTGTATGTATGATTGTTGAAGCACTCTTAAGATTGCTGTTTGATGCAGGGTTGTATGTTGTAACTGGTTTGTTTGGCTGTATATGTCAGATACTTTTGTGGCTTTGGCAAATTGGCCGCTTTTTTGCCCACAGAGTGATGTTGGCACACAACTTGGAACGTTTTTAAATAAATGACCATCAAAATCTGTCTTGGCTTTGTAAATGTGAAAAGGTGGAATATAGATTCGAAGGCAGCACTGTATATTTGATATTTATTTGACAATGTCCTCTCAGTTTTAAATCCACTGTGATGCCACTAACACTATCAAAGATGTAGACTACAATCTCGATACGCTTTGCAATGTAAAATGTGAATATATGTTTACACTTGTGAATTAGGCTGTTTGGATTTATTGTTTGGATGCATTATTTAAAATGCAAGTAATTCTCACCTGTCTTGGCTTTTAGAGTATAAATTAGGACTAGCGGGTTGACGTCATCGGGTTATGTTCGATTTGTTTACTGTGGGAGGGCGCTCGTGAGTGACAGGGATCGAAGTCCTCATCTGTTACTGCTAAGAAGTCAGCTAACATCCGAATGTACAGCATTTTGGGAAATTGTACAATGGATTATAACGAATAGAACAGCTGTTGCTCAGTGTGTTTTATTTTAGTCAGGAAATAGTGAAGAATACCTGATCATGTGCAGTCAGTGTGTTTTTGTCTTGAGGAAACTAAGCTAGGTAGCTAACCTGACTAGGATAGCTAAAATAGGACGAGGCGTAGCTAGCTAGCGTTAGCTAGTAAATGCCAGCTAGCTAGTAAGTTGTTAGCTAAACGGTTGGGAAAGTATGCGCGAAACAATGGGAGTCGATGATCAATAACTAATGCTATAGTGAAAGGCTTATTTTGGAATAGTCGAGAGTACTGGCTGCCGATAAAAACTGCAATTTCTTATTGTCATTGATTGTATTGTCAGATCTGAGAAAAGCTTTCGTCTAGTTTGTTAGCTAGCTAGCGATCGCTAAAAATGAAGACTTATCCTAAAATGCTGTCTAGTTCGTTAACCTAGTTATAGGGTTAACGATATTTTACATAATCTGAGATCATGTTTGTATTCTGAGAACACGGCCTTTGGTGACTGGACGCTATAAGAGCTGTAGCTAGCTCGCTGGCTAACTTGTTCGTTAAATTGTACACAACAGCGACTTTGTTTTTTTTTTACTTTGCCAGGTACATTTAAGGTGTCAGTGGCAAGAACGTGTAGATACTATATTATCTTTAAACTGAATTAGCTAGGTAGTAACGCTGGGCTGAATCAGAGTCAGGAGTCGAGAAATTAATGAAATCGCGGTTAGCTTTTTTGTTCTGTTTTCAAGTGGTTGATTTGTTGGCTAACTTGGGTTAGCTAGCTATATTTCTCTTTAGTAAGAAATAAGTTGCATCCTGTTCAGGTCTGATAGTCAATGAAGGAGACAGCATGTCGAGTTGCTGGGAATTTAGATGCAGAAGGTTTTTTAGTTTCCTTTCCTTTGGTTTCGAACCAGGGTTGTTTACATTTTTTAGAGTACTGTTATTAACAATGTATCTTCTTTTTGGGGGCGCAAATACGAATACGAGTGTGGTAGTCCAAAAAGATGCACAATTTGATATCACCTACTTAGACACGGTGACGAGCGAGAACCAAACCATTTATGCATTCAATCACACTGTCTCCAGGAATAAGGTAAATTCAGCGCACTCTTAACAATGCACACCATTACAGCTTTTTAAAGAACATTTTAAACAGTCATCTTTGACATCTGGCGTTTTACAGCTTAAGGAGTTTAGAAGTTCTTATGACTGATTTGAAATGTTTGTTATTCTCATTTTTTCGTGTTCTCAGACGGAAGGCGTACGTGTGTCAGTTGAACTGTTGTCGGAGAGACCTAACAGTCCAGTTTTGTTCGTGATCCGACAGAAACAGGCCGTACTCTCCTTCCAGGTTCCACTCATTCTAAGAGGCCTGTAAGTACAATCTTTATGCAGCAATCCGTGGCTTGGCGACCAGTCTTTCCACTCATTCCATTCTGCTTAAATGCTGCTTTTAAAAACGTGTATCTACCATGTCACTACATACACACCATCTCTCCAACAGTAAATACTACATAACTCTAGTATACAGAGTGTGGTCTCATCAAGTGAGACGTAAGGCCACAAGATGTAAGAATTTCTGTTCTTTGGCGGAAGCTAATACACTGCAGTCATTTGAGTGACTAATGGTACAAAGGTTTCCACTCCTGATCTTGAACTCTCTTTATATGACGCTCAAACTTAGGATTGATGTTGGTTTAAGAATTGTGGTTAAAAATAACTATAAGAACACAAAGTTCTGTAACAGGAAGGTCAGAATGTTGGTTGTTGATCAGGAGGCTTTCCTGCCTTCAGCTGCTGTCCAGCGTTACACCACATGCACAAACCTCAGTACAGCTACTGAAGCTTCTGCTTCCATCTAATGTTGTGTTTACAGTCACACCCTGTGTGTAGTGAAGGTTATAGGAAAGGCTTGTGTACCATAAGACTATCTTCTGGTAGTATTCCAGCTTTGAGTGCATGAATTCGGGTCTATCTGAGCTACACTAGATATTCCAAGTATCACTAAGCACTATCACTTAAGTCGCTCTGGATAGGAGCGTCTGCCAAATGCCAGAAATGTAATGTAAATGTAAATGAAGTGGCATGTGCATCGCTGTGTGCACGGTGTTGTGATCTGTGAGTTACTGTAACGACCACAGAAGGAAATTTCACTTCCTCAAAGTTTAGTAAGAATAAACTGGGCCAGCTGGTTTCTTGGTGTACTAGACAAAATGCCTGGGTAACAAGTGAAGCAAATGTTTTCTCTTCCTTTGAGTGTGTATTTGTGATGAAATGGTAGACATTTGCTTCTCTTTTTCTGCAGTGATTAATTTTGTAGTTAACAGCTTTGGTCTGCCTGCTGACCTGACTCTTTTTTTTTTCTGTCTGTTCCTCTCTCTCTCTCTTTGGGTACACACACGCACACACACATCCTTTGCTCTCTCTCCTTCTCTCTATGCAGTTACCAGAGAAAGTACCAGTATACACAAGTGAGTCGTACCCTGTGCCAGCCCCCAACACTCGCCTTGTCAGAGATGCAGTTTTTCTATGTGGACGTGTCCACGTTGTCTACCTCTGGCGTCCACTACCAGCTACGGGTCGGACGGGTGGAGAGCTTCACACTGCAGTGAGCCACGTCTCAGTCAGCAAAATCACTGCTGTCATTATAACTGCCGTAGGCGCTTACTTGCACATCCACTATTCACCCAACAAGCAGTTTTGATGTAATCATTGACTGTATCAACACCATAATCTTCTAGAATTATAGCTACATTTGTTTACTATACTTGGGAAGTATTCTATATTTCGTTGTTCCTTAACCAGTGGACATGTTTTTTCTTTTTTTTTTTCTTCATACTTAATAAAATACATACCGGTACTGCTTTTATTCCAAACCCATTGTAGTTATTAAGCATTCCATCATCCATAGTCTTCACCATGACCCATATTTCACACATTTCATCACCTTTAGGAGTGTAATAACAATGCTACAGGCATTATAATCATACTGTAAATATAGTCACAGACCACTTTTAACAAAACACTCATGGTCTTTAATGCTCTTTGCTATGGGTGCTGCTGACAGATCACCGATGTGTTCATGGAAGTTAACTGTCTTGGAGATGCATTGTGATCTCTTACTACCTATACAGTCTAGCTGGTTTCTAACTAATATTTAGGTATGTCTAATCTATGTGATCATGTTTTTGTGTTCTATACACTGATCTTTTCTGTCTTTTTTGTCTTCTAGGACAGACAAGAAATTCACCTTTAATGCCACTCCATCCCAACCTCAGGTTTGTGAATACACACACACACACACACACACAGTTTACTGTGTTGCATCAGGGCTTAAGGTTTGATCAGAGCTTCTCATTTCACTGAATATTATAATCAGAAACACTGTTCTGCTGATTCAGGGCCGGGGGGGTGAGCTCATTTTGTTCCCTGAAGTTCTGCAGGGAAGTGTGCACATGAGAGAGGGAACAGTGAGGGGGTTTTAGAAAGCCCTGACCCTTCTTAGCACTCACTCTAAGACAGTGACTCGACCCACTGCACCCCAGCATGATCACACACTCAGGTGCTAGGAGTACTGTGCTAAGGCAAGTGCCCCCACAGTTAGTTGGGTTTTCATAATCAGTGTATTGTGCTTTTGCTCATGTCCTAAACAGGGATCAGAGAGAAAATGGAACAAAGTAAGATGGGTAGTAAGAGTTCAGCAGGTTTTTATCTGATGTATTGCAAACCTTTTTTTTTTGGTCTTGGCCTTGATTTGGCAGAAAAAATGGGCCATGGGTACAAGTATGCATGCAGAATAGACTATGGGTACAAGTATGCATGCAGAATACACTGCTGTACCTCATTCAAGCAGTTGTGATTCTTTTAACTGAGCGTCAAAGTCATATTAGGGCTGGTAAACTGGCAGTTGACAAGCAGTTCTCTTACTGTACTGGAGACACTTCATAGTGCAGAGCAACTACAAGCAGTAATGTTCAACCAGGGGCATCTGTTGAGTCGCATTATCCGAACTGAGACGTGCTTCCCAAAAGTATTGTAGCATTATGATGGCATTAAAATGTTTAGTGTGATACACTACCATTTAACAGTGATCTATGTGTAACAGTGCTCTTGATCTATGTGTAACAGTGCTCTTGGGAAATCCCATCCTGGGAAGTTCTCTCTGAGCATGCACCCTTTGAGGGCGCAAACATTCATTCACATACTTGTTAATTTTTTTATTTCAGGAAGTAACTTTTATATATCCATGCACATTTATTGAGCTTAGTACTGTTCTTTGTATGTAGCTGTTTAGTAATTTTGGTTAATTTTCTCCCCTGTTTTTCAGTTTTTTAAGTATGTTTTTCCTGATGGTGTGGACACAGTCATTGTGAAAGTGAACTCTCAGAAGAATTTTCCATGCTCTGTCATGTCTATTCAAGATATTCAGGTTTAATTCACATACATATGCGTACATGTGTGCACACACACACACACAATAATATTATAATTGTGTGTGTGTTTAATGTATATAATATAACACGCACACAAGTTATCAGTTTGTTGCAGGCATAATGTGGCATGTTCCCCCTTCTACCCTCAGTGTCCTGTATATGATCTGGACAATAATGTGGCGTTCATTGGGATGTACCAGACCATGACCAAGACAGGAGCGATTACAGTGCAGGTAATCGAACATGTAGTGGGTTTCCCTTCCAGATTTCACCATCTGCAAGCTTATTTCTGTAATGGTGCATTTATTACTACATCATGCAACACAGATGCAACTTTATTTGACCCTAATTCATTCATTTTGGGAGTGAACCTTTTTTTAGTGTGTTGTAAAAGCCTGCAAGGAGGAAGTGCTGGTCCCTTTAGTTCACATTGCTCATTTTCAGACCTCCTTTGTATAAAGACCAGCTAATTAGGACCCCTTGTTGTTAGGGTGACTATTTATTGCTAGTAGCACAGCAGTTGCTGTCTAGGCCTGCACACAACACACAGGCCGAGGTGGACCCACAAAAAAAAGACGAACAAAAAAACGACACCTTTTTACTGTCCAGAGAAAGGATTTCCCCAGCAACAGTTTCTATGTGGTTGTCGTGGTGAAGACCGAGGATGAGGCATGTGGTGGGCCCCTCAGGTACTACCCCCTCTTACCCGGTGAGCAAATCATAGTCATCTATTTTGGTGTCACATCAAATAGCAACCCACTCTGGTGTCACGGTTACCAGTCAGTTCATCCTCACTAGTACTTCAGATCAACTTCCATCACCTCCTTGTTTTAGTCTGTTTGCTGTTTTGCAGCCATGTTGTTTTTCAACCTTGTGAATAAACTCCCTACCTTTTCCAGAATGTAGTTCTAGGATCATCATTTATCCCTTCATGGCACATAAGTTTGCTTCTCTCTTTCTCAGATGAACTGTTGGATGCAGGGAATCGCAGTAAGACTCTGGATGTGGTTGTGTCTCCTGCCATCAACTGTAAGTTAGATGAGGCTAATAAAGTAACAGAATAACAAGGGCTGCATGGTCTGACCCAGGTCTTTTTGTTCCTGCTCCTTCTCTTGGGCTGTAGCGGACGTGTATGTCATGGGAGTGCTGTTTTGTCTTGGCATCTTCCTGTCCTTCTACATACTTACCTTCCTGGTGGCCTGCATAGAGAACAAGAGGTGTGCACATGTTTGTGTGTGGATTTTAATCTCATTAAATTTAGTCTTAAGTATAGTCTATCATAGGGATGCATCAATACTATTCCAACCAAGTACATATATTGTTATATTGTTCTATTTGTTTTATTGTATTACATATATTGTTCTATTTGTTTTATTGTATTATATATATTGTTCTACTTGTCGATACCGATACCTACTTAGAGTTAAGCAGACATGGGTGATTACATTAGGAACAGAGGAGATGTTGGTGTAAAACACTGCAGTGTTTCAGTTTATCTGTCTCTTTGGTTACCCTCACTGAACAGAAACCATCATAAAACCAATATGGAACAGTGAATGAATTGGGAATTATTAAAACATTTCAACTTTTATCACCCATGTTAATGCAATTAACTTTTTTTCAATAATTTCTACTGCTCTCTGTAACAAAGTATGAAAAAGCTCAACCAAATGTCACAAATGTTTTATAGCCTTTACGTTACAAAGGCTAACAGTAGTTATAACAATGATACCAGGCCAAGCAAGTCAAACAGGTCATACAGAGCTTCTGTTTTAAAGTGTTTTAAAGGTTATCAGGGAAGATTCTGAAGTACCTCCTCTTGATATTTTTGTAGAGCACAGTTTGCAGTCTACTTGCTTGGATTGGCATCATTAACTGTGAAGTAGTTCCATATGGGAATAAATGAGTGCAGTATCAGGCCCATACCCAATACTGAGACCAGTATCCACTCATACGTATATCTTTCATATATGTCTATGTCTGCAGAAGATTCAAAATAGTAACTGAAGTGTATTGTAGTAAAAGAACTAGAGGTAGTAAATGTAGGAAAAATGGTAGTGAAGGTTTCCAGAGGAAATATTTATGAAAAATGTAGGATATTTAGGGTACATTTAGGATGTGTGTGTGATGTATACATGCATAGGCGCTGGTCATAAAATTAGAATATCATGAGTTTATTTATTTCAGTAATTAAATTCAAACAGTGAAACATGTACATTATATTCATTCATTACACATATTTAAAATGTTTTTCTTTTGATTATTATAACTGACAACTAACACATCCCAAATTCAGAATCTCAGAAAATTTGAATATTGCTTAAGACCAATACAAAAAAAGGATTTTTAGAAATGTTGGCCAACTGAAAAGTATGAGCATGTACAGAACTTAATATTTAGTTGAGGCTCCTTTGGACTGGATTACTGCAGCAATGCAGCGTGGCACGGAGTCAATCAGTCTGTGGCACTGCTCAGGTGTTATGAGAGCCCAGGTTGCTCTGATAGTGGCCTTCAGCTCTTCTGAACTGTTGGGTCTGGCATATCGCATCTTCCTCTTCACAATACCCCATAGATTTTCTATGGAGTTAAGGTCAGGTGAGTTTGCTGGCCAATTAAGAACAGGGATACCATGGTCCTTAAACCAGGTACTGGTAGCTTTGGTACTGTGTGCAGGTGCCAAGTCCTGTTGGAAAATGAAATCTGCATCTCCATAAAGTTGGTCAGCAGCAGGAAGCATGAAGTGCTCTAAAATTTCCTGATAGATGGTAGTGTTGACCTTGGACCTCAGAAAATACAATGGACCAACACCAGCAGATGACATGACACCCCAAACCATCACTGACTATGGATGTTTACATTGGACCTCAAGCAACGTGGATTCTGTGCCTCTCCTCTCTTCCTCCAGTCTCTGGGACCTTGATTTCCAAAGGAAAGCCAAAATTGACTTTCATCAGAGAATATAACTTTGGACCACTCAGCAGCAGTCCAGTCCTTTTTGTCTTTAGCCCAGGCAAGATGCTTCTGCCACTGTCTCTTGTTCTAGAGTAGCTTGACACAAGGAATGCGACAGCTGAAACCCATGTCTTGCATACATCAGTGCATGGTGGTTCTTGAAGCACTGACTCCAGCTGCAGTCCACTCTTTGTGAATCTCCCTCACATTTTTGAATGGGTTTTGTTACACAATCCTCTCCAGGGTGCGGTTATCCCTATTGCTTGTACCCTTTTTTCTACCACATCTTTTCCTTCCCTTCACCTCTCTGTTAATGTGCTTGGACACAGACCTCTGTGATCAGCCAGCCTCTTTAACAATGACCTTTTGTGTCTTGCTCTCCTTATGCAAGGTGTCGGTGGTCATCATTTGGACAACAGTCAAGTCAGCAGGCTTCCCCATGATTGTGTAGCCTACAGAACTAGACTGAGAGACCATTTAAAGTCTTTTGCAGGTGTTTTGGGTTAATTAGCTGATTAGAGTGTGGTACCAGGTGTCAGGTTCAATATTGAACCTTTTCACAATATTCAAATTTCCTGAGATACTGAATTTGGGATTTTCCTTAGCTGTCAGTTCTAATCATCAAAATGAAAAGAAATAAACATTTGAAATATATCAGTCTGTGTGTAATGAATGAATGTAATATACCAGTTTCACTTTTGTCTGTCTGTCTGTCTGTCTGTCTGTCTGTCTCAACATACACTCTCCTGCGTCCTGCTTTTAAGGATGCACAGAAAGAGGGCTGGACTTTTGAAGGCAGCTGACATGTCACCATCTGAGACAGGTAACCTAGCAACCAGTCACTACAGATCAAACCAGTGTCTTGAAGTGCTTGTTAGGGAGAATGTGGAGAGACTGTCTGTAATGTCATTGGGATGGTGATCACAGTGTAATGCCAGTAAATTTAATTAGACCTGATCGGCAGCTTCTGGGTTTACAACAACCATTTGAGATTAGGAACAATTTTGGGAATGAACGATTTTGAGAATTCGCAGTGTAATTTGACACTGGGATTAGTCCAAATCTTGAAGATGTTTCTGACAGGCGAGGTGGTGTGTAAACATGCTTCCCCATTTTCTTATCGTCACTAAAATATCACTTATTTAAATGATAGCAAGTAATAACACCCCCACTGGTGAGCTCAGACTCTGAGGATTGTAATGGGAGGTCAGCATTACGATAGAGGTAGCGGTGGTGGTGTGACGGTAATAATCTGCCATGCACCAACTTTGAGGTTATGCTCATAATTAATCACCCCTCATATTTTATTTTTTTCTCTCTCTCTCTGCCCACCTCAGCACCTCTCTTAGGTAAGAAGTGTGTTGCTTGATGTTTGTGACTAACACCAGCATGTTTGTTTTTCATAACTGTGTGTACACATCTAAATGAACTCACTCATTCTGCCATGAATGCTGAAACCCCAACTAACCTCAACTAACTGCTCTAAACGTTGGTTAAAGTTGTCACTGTATTGGTGGCTCACACATATTTGACTCTTATGTGTTGTTGTAGTGTGTTACATATTCCTCAGAGGACCTTTTTAAAAGTGCATTTGCTTAAATACAGTATTTATGTATTACTAGAGTGCAGTAAATGTGTATATATCATCTTGCAGGCAAAGGACTGTCTCCAGCCTCTCCATATGAATACGGCTCTTTCGGTGAGTTTGTGTTTGTGAGTGTTCTATTGGGACGATGGTTTTGTTTTAGGTTTAGCAACTGTTATTTTATTTCTCTCTATTCCATAACTGATACCCACTGTTTTCTTTTAACTAACTGTACTTACCCCAGCTGATAATGGAAGCACACTGAGCTCAGAACCTGTTACTGACAGTTTGGCATCAGTGGAAACCAACGATGGATACTTGGGTACAGATACTACTCTTACACGTACACACTGTCACAAAAAAAAACTTTACGCCCAGAGGAGTGACTCCCACATTCAAAGATTACTAAAAAATTCTATTCAGTACCAAGCAAGATATCTTGGTGGTTTATGTTTGTCATTCCAAAAAGGAGACCAATCACCAAGTAATGCACAACCATATGCTTTGGTAACACGACAACTGATGAACCAGTTGCGTTCCCTCACATTAAAATCAGCACTACTGATGTGTGGTGAATAAACTCCCAGTTTAATATCTGTGGGGGAAGAAGCTTTGTATGTTCAATTAAAATAAAGCATTGATTCAGTGAATTATTAAACCATAATTTAGCTTGTCAGTGACCAATCAGTGAAGAGATTCTTTAGAGGGTAAATCCACATGACCGAATGTAAATGAAGAAATGTGACTTGATCACTAAAACAGTGGCATAAGTTTCATTTGAGTTCAATTACAACCTTAGTATGCATGTATTGAAAATGGAATTATTTGGTCCATTTCTCTCAGAGCGATCCTTGGACACTGTTGGTCGCTGTCGGCAGGAGTCTCTCAGTTCTGTGGAGGAAGATGACTACGACACGCTGGCTGATATCGACTCTGACAAAAACATTGTCCGCACCAAGGTGAAGACACTACACAACCCACATTGCTAAAACTGCAACTGCAAATATACAGATGACAAAGGAAATGGAAAAATGCTTTGCATTTGGGGGGTGTGTGTGTGTGTGTGTGTGTGTGTGTGTGTGTGTGTGTGTGATATCCATTGCTATTTTGTCTCCACAGAAGTATCTGTGTGTATCTGACCTGGCTCGAAAAGACAAGCGTGTCCTAAATAAGAAATACCAGATTTATTTCTGGTAACAAACTTCATTATTAGTGTCATTATTATATTATGCTGTTCTACTGAGCAGCCATGGGTTTTTATTCTTGTACTCTGAGCGTTTTTGTGTCTGAGTGTTTGTTTGTGTGTCGGGGGGGTTGTTATCTCCCCTGCAGGAACATCGCCACTATCGCAGTGTTCTATGCCCTACCTGTGATCCAGCTGGTCATCACATATCAGACGGTGTGTGTGCACATCATGTATTGGCACAGCGCCCCCTGCAGGAGGAGTGGAACTCCTGTTATCAGGCTCACTGCTCTCTGTATCACACTCCACAGTCAGGTTCTAGAGCTGAAGGGCTGTATGCAGAAAGTTTGCCTCTTGTTTTGAGACATCAGTACTGTGATATGGTAGTGAAAACAAGTGTAGCATAAAAATCCTCACACAGTGTACTGAAGAAGAAAAAAGAATACTGCCTGTACCCATGCTGTAACCACACCAGAGTGGTAGTGTTCAGATCATTCGTGTTAATCTATTGATTTGTGTGTTTATTAATAGGTTGTCAATGTGACCGGTAACCAAGACATCTGCTACTACAACTTCCTGTGTGCCCATCCTCTAGGGGCCCTGAGGTGTGTGAGCACATTTGGGTGTGAGAAAGAAATGTGTGTGTGATGACTTAAACTGTTTGTTTGAGCAATGAATCGGCAATTGTCTTGTAAAAATGGTGTGTGTGTGTGTGTGTTTGCATGCGTGCACGTGTGCTCATAGTTCCTTTAATAACATCCTGAGTAACCTTGGTTACGTGATGCTGGGACTGCTCTTTCTGCTCATCGTCCTGCAGCGGGACATCCTGCACAATCGTGCACTCATGCGCAATGACTCTACTGCACTGGTGAGACACTCCATACATGTTCACTCCTCCCGTGTAAGCCAAGGCCGTTCTCCATTACAACGATCCTGCCTCTGATCTCTCTCTCTCTCTCTCTCTCTCTCTCTCTCTCTCTCTCTCTCTAGGAGTGTGGTATTCCCAAGCACTTTGGTCTCTTCTATGCAATGGGCACAGCTCTGATGATGGAGGGTTTGCTCAGTGCATGCTACCATGTCTGCCCCAACTACACCAACTTCCAGTTTGGTATGAACACACTCTGCCCGCGTGGATTTTACATTGCACATTGAATACCTAGCGTTAATTGTTAATATACCTGCGCATCAGGGCATCAACATGCGCACACACACTTGAACTCGGGTTCAGTGAGTAAGAATAGGTTCAGCGCCATTAGCTGCGGAGGTTAAATGATGACCATTGTCACTATAGGATTGTGGCATGAGACCTTTTCCAGTGAGTGTCCTGCAGGAGTGATGGGGAGAGTGCACCGCCACCTTCTGCTAATCCTAACACACATGCTACTGCCCACCTGAGCTCCTATAGGGGGGTGTTTGACCGTGGCCGTGTCTCTCTGCGTGTCTGTGCTAGATACGAGCTTCATGTATATGATCGCCGGTCTGTGCATGCTCAAGCTCTACCAGAAGAGACACCCGGACATCAACGCCAGTGCTTACTCTGCATACGCCTGCCTGGCTGCTGTCATCTTCTTCTCTGTACTGGGAGTGGTGAGGCCACATGCGCGCACACACACACACACACACACACTTTCTCTCTCTCTGACACTTTAATGTCTACAAGAACATATACAAACAAACCCTATTATTAATGTATACAGGAACATTTATAAACCAACCCTATTATTGTCTACAGGCACATTTATAAACCAACCCTATTATTAATGTCTACAGGAACATTTATAAACCAACCCTATTATTAATGTATACAGGAACATTTATAAACCAACCCTATTATTCATGTATACAGGAACATTTATAAACCAACCCTATTTTCAGTAAATGTTTTTCATTAACCAGATGGTATGTTTAGACTTGCACTAAATTAGTTAAACATTGATTTTTACATGCCAGGACAGTAAGATGAGAAGATCAGGTAGTTAATTATCCTGTGATACTCAAAGTACTCATTATGGAGGCTGCAGTCTGGAACACTGGAAATGTTAAACCACTCCTCTCCTCTGTCTCTCAGGTCTTTGGGAAGGGTAACCCAGTGTTCTGGATTGTATTCTCAGTCATTCATATTTTGGCCACTATGCTGCTGAGCACACAGCTCTACTACGTTGGCCGCTGGAGACTGGGTAAGGACGTGTGCGCTCACCCCCTCGCAGACAAAGGCCTCAGTTCAGCAAATCCAGCACAATAGGGTTACAAGCAATGCAGTCACTGAACACCTCTGGTTAATTATGGAAGCATGTGATAAGACACCTTAAAGCTGTGTGTGTGTGTGTGTGTGCGTGTGGGTGGATGTGTGTTTCAGACTCTGGGATCTTGCGCAGGATGCTCTATGTGATCTACACTGATTGTATTCGGCAGTGCAGTGGGCCCATGTATATAGTAAGTAAAAAAGTACCAACACAGCACAGAAACACACACAGTTCTTCCATGTCTGGCTCCATCCTGGCCCAGGCTGTCACCGTCACATCTCACACACAGCCACATTCTAGTTGTGAGCCTGTCTCACACGCTCACAGCTTTAATTATTTTGTTTTGTTTTTGTTTTTTTCTTCTGTAAGGATCGTATGGTGCTGCTTGTGATGGGCAACATTGTTAACTGGTCACTGTAAGTGTCTGCTGTCTCTCACACACGCACAGAAAACTGATATTAAATATCACTGATTTTTATTTCATGATTTCGGTTTTTGTGTGTTTGGGTTCATTGAAGTGGTTTTTAGTTTGTGTGTGTGTTGTGTTCACAGGGCTGCATATGGGCTCATTAAAAGACCCAATGACTTTGCCTCTTACCTGCTGGCCATTGCCATCTGTAATCTGCTATTATATTTTGCCTTCTACATCATCATGAAGGTACACAATGTGCGTGTGTGCGTGTGTGCGTGTGTGCGTGTGTGCGTGTGTGCGCGTGCGCGCGTGCGCGTGTGTGTGTGTGCGTGCGCTGAATTCTGAAGTATAAGGTTTGAGTTATAACAGACTTGCATTACAGGTTGTATAACATATAATAAAATGAATTAAAACGGAGATGTGGAGGAAGTAACCTGCAACACCAAAGCTCAAAGCAGTGGGCTCCGTGCCAGCCATGACTGTCCTGTTTAAAGCTTTGACCTGTAGGGGGAGCAATGCCCCAAAGAAATCATTTCAGAAAAGATTAAACGGCTTCTTCAAATGTACTTATCACATTAGCCAATCATGAGGCCACAAAAAACAGTCATGAGTCCTGTCAAGCCAAAACTGCTATCTGGCCCATGACTGAGTGAAGGCTGATGAGGCTCTCCTGCTATCCACCCCGGGCCAATCGCCTCCCACTTCCCAGACGAGAGTGGTGGATCAGCCAGCTTCCATGACCCCCTCTCTCCATCCCTGATCTTCCACTGATGTGGCC
>JAOXYF010000013.1:6279798-6291376 GCA_028565775.1 Sternarchorhynchus goeldii | reverse complement strand
TGTAAGTAGTAAATTTCTTTTTATATTTTATTTATTTCGCAGCGTCTGGTTCTGTTTTCAATTGTGTTTCTGTATCCGCTTTTTTTATGCTGCTGTAATCTGGAAATTTCCCCATTGTGGGACTAATAAAGGATTATTTTATCGTACCTTATATCAGCATCCCCACATTCTTTCTATCCTTCTTGCTCTCACCTCTGCCCTGTTCTGTCTCAGCTGCTCTGCTTCCAACACTTTTTGCACTTTTGCTGCCTTTCTCTCCTCTTTCTTCTGTGAAAAAAGGATGAGTGCAGAGGAAGGAGGGATAAATGAATGCAAAGTGGGGATGTCTGTGCTCATAGCAGTGATAGGTGAAACTGCACCCTCTACAGCATGCTGGTAGCATTGCACCATTAAAGGCCCGAAGCTCAAACCACCATTGCTCTCTACCTCTCCTTTCTTCTCGCTCTCCTGTTCACCGTCACTACTTTCTCTCTTTCCCTGTCTCTTCACTCCTCCATTTCCCATTATCTCTCATCACTGTAGCCTTCCATCTCCCCTCTCTTCAGTAGAGAGGGGTAGTGGCTCTGTGCCCTGTTGGAGATAAGCAGTGAGTGAACACTGTTCTCAGTGCCAGCACATGACACCATGTCCACACTACTGCTGAACTTCTCCCTGTCCCGATGCTCATGACAGACAGTTGCTCTGGCCACTGGAACCAGAGTGTGCTAGGAATTTAAAAATGCAGGCCTGCTCAAGATTTCCTCAGCATCCAACAGCAGCTTGGAGGAATGTGTGGACACACCAATAGGGGGTAAGGTGTGGGAGGCTGGGGGTGGAAGCACTGAAAAAAGGTGGTTTGTGATAGGTTGGGTAGTGGTTAGAGGATCACTGGGAGATAGGAGAGGGCGGGCTGGGGTAGTCCAGATGGGGGTGATAGCAAGGTGGGGGTGCTGTGGAGCAACAGATGATCGCTGACCTCCATCTGAATTCCTTTTATTTTTCTTTCCTTTCTTGCTCTTTCTCTGCCTCTCCTGGGCAGTAACTTCATCTGCAAACTGAGCATGGGCAAAAGGAATGGACAACTGAACTCTGATTACATCTGAACGCAGGTTTATAGAGACTGCTTTCATTCGGGCTCGGCTAACATGCGTTTAGTTGCACTGGAATGTGTCATCATGTCGGATTTCTTGTGACCATTTCAATAGCACTTGAATGTGTTATGTCGGATTTCTTGTGACCATTTCAATAGCACTTGGCTGTTTTCATTTCATCTCATCAAATCTAACAACAAAACTAAACCTACTTAGAACTGAGTTACAAACAATGCTCATACACTGAGCACATCTAAGCAACAATGTACATCCGAATAACATACTCAAATGTACACTCCCCTATGCATGTCCTTCATCCCAATAAAGAATAAAGAGACTGAGACTGCAACAGTGATGCACACAGATCCAGAACTCACTCCTGGAGCTTTCAGTCCCTCTGGTTCCTTCTTTTTTCTCTCCTTCTTCCTCTCTTTCTTCTTCTTCTTCTCTTTGTCTTTTTTGGTGCCGGTGGAGGCAGAGCCTGACATGGTAGGGGCAGTCCTTCTGTGGTACAGAAGAGTGCGTTCCCGTTCTTGGGCTACTAGTTGCCGATAGTGCTCATCACAGGGGTGGTCCCAGGTAGACTGGCCCGTGGAGAAATTGAAGTAGTACACATCTCCAGTCACATCCTGACTGTAGTGGATGGGAGAGAGACAAACTGATCACACACGAATCCATACACTGTAAATACTCACATACACTCACAGATTAAGGGGAAAAGACAACTAGGCAAGCGTAGTCTCTCCAGACTGCCACCCAGTGCACAGCATTTTTCACACAAATGTCAACAATACAACACATGAAATACTCTGAAATCTCAGAAGGAAGTACAGAATTTGAGTGGCCTTCTGTTGAGAAAAATGCTAGTATAGGCCAAACTTGCCAGCTACTTTTACTGCAAAGAGTGCCCAAATATCAGTTCAATTTGTACTTTGCCGTTGTTAGTTTCAATCACAGCCAACAATTGATGTCAAGCTTGAAGTTGTTTTTGAAGATATTTTGCCGACCCAAAGTGTTTGATTACATTATTCAAGAAATCATTGATATGTAAAAATGTGACTGATCTTTCATGTTACATCATACAGTACTTCCTAACTTCAACAATTCCATCCTCTTCTGCCCATTACATTCTTACTTTTGCCCAATCTATTGCCCATCTAAATCTTCAGTCTTCTCTGGACTTGCAGACCTGTGGATTGTAAAAATCAGCAGGGCCAAAGGGCTGTCTTATTCTGCTGCTGCACAGGTAGACCACATATTAATGTGTGAGACTGAGTGTTTAGGACTAAAGGACTCATCACATCAAGGCTCATTGCTCTCTGTGTCTGCAGGAGTGAGGAAATCTGTTACTCTGTAGATGAGTGTTGGTGTGAGGGCATCCTACCAGGGTTTCCATTCGGGAGGAAGTGGGGCTACAATCCCCTCTCTGGCCAGCCAGAGGAGCTCTGGCTCCTGATCAGGGTCAATGCCAATTTCTCTGGCATACTCATGGATCTCTGAGAAGGAAATAAGAAATATGGGATAAAGCCCCACAATCCATGTGTATCCCAAAATTGAATGTTAAATATTTTCAAACCAAGAAAAGTCCAAAGCACTCAGATATTTTAATTCATAATATATGGAGACTAATTCTGTTATAAAGTGTAGTACTTGGATCAATTCATATAGCTTCATAAGTCCAGGTAGACACTTGTAAAGTACACACATGCCATTTAAATTCTGTACAATGTTATTTATAGTTTTTTAATTATGGATTTGTGGTCCGTTGTAGACTTTATCAAAGGTTGCGGTTTAAAAACACTACTCGAATAACATACATCAAAACTACCTGTTTTCTTTAAAGCTTGTTTAAATGTTAGGTCTTAGTATGTGATGGCTAGCTAGTTAGCTACCTTGTTCAGAGGGGATATAGTTTTCATCGTAATCCTCTTCCAGGATCAACTGGTCTCCAATTCGAAGCGCAGCTGCAGTCATGCTGACTGAATGTTAAGAAATCGAGCATGTACTAAATGAATAACAATTCAGTCGACACTTCACGTCTCATGTTGTCTGAGAACCCCACCTTAGCTATGTAAGTGGCTATTTGATGGGTAGTAACGTTAGCTATCTACGTAGCCATACAATAAAAAAGTAACTTGGCTAAACCTAGCTACTTTAGGTTAGCTATAATAAGATAAAAATCACAAAAGTAGCTGATTCAAATAGTGTACCAAATAAACAGCCAGGGCCATTTAATGTATATCTACAATAACACCGAAATAGCTAAGTCTCTGCCAACGTTAAATACACATCATTAGATAATTAGCTAGCTAATTAGCTTAGCTAGCTTGTATAGCAACTGCATGGCATCCATAGCAACCGTAGGACTGCACGCTTGACAAAGCAACGTTAGCTTGTTATGACTACAAATTAAAAACCCAGTAGGTTTTGGAATATACTCAACGAATACCTCTGTAACAGCACGTTCACAGCCAGACAGCTAGGCAACATAACGTTAGCTACAAACCTTTTGTACAGTGTGAGACACAAATCTTGCTGTTGCCACTTAGGTTTAAGTTGCATCTGACATTATGTACGTGAGAAAAAACAACTATAGTTAACTAGCTAGTTAAACCTATATTTGCAGAAAGTGAACTAGCTAGCTCACTAAGCTAGTTGGAGTCTGTTTACCATAGAGAAATTATGGAAACCGTAACATCACATTGCTAGCCAGCAAGCTAACAAGATGGCTGCGAAAAGTTTTTAAATGGTTTTCAAAATATAGGTGCAATGACAAAAGGAATCATCGTAGAATCGTGTTGTCCATTTTTGGTTTTCATTTGCAAATAAACAAACATTGAACTTTTTTTCTAATCATACAGCATATATCGAACAAAGAGTACAGTTTTGTTCTTAGACTTCTTATTGGTCCCACCATTAATGGTTATATTTTCATAAAATGTAATACATCACCCAAAGAAAAGTATATATTTATTGTATTACTTTGACCATCATTACAAACTGCACCTAAAGGGTTTTTTTTTTTACTAAAAAAATCAATTATAAAATAGGTAAATGAGGCAACATACCTCGGTTTTATAGATAGATAGATAGATAGATAGATAGATAGATAGATAGATAGATAGATAGATAGATAGACAACTATCTTTAAAAAATATTTTTATATTTACAGAAATAACATTAGTGAAAAACAGAAAAAAACAGTAAAATATACAGCATCGTTTATTGTGTGCTTTTCTTATCATACACTTTGCAACTAAATAATATCAATCAAAACCGATCTTCCTAAATCAGAAATAAACTCCATAAATGGGCATAAACAAAGTACATAACCATTATATATAAAAGAAAGAAATACCAGTGTAAAAAAATGTCAGCAATGCTTTGAACAGTACAAGTTCATATATTTGTTCAACAGATGTTTTGTGGTCCCAAAACACCATGGTGAAAAACAAAGGAAATCAGTACTTGACCTCACACTGCCATCAATTTCATCCATTTCATATGACCACAGCCAGGAGTGTCTGTGTTCTTTGGAACCACCAGTCAGATGTTTACAAGTTGTCCTTAGTTGGATCTAATGCAAACTCAAATTAAAATATGAAGGGGAAAAGGTCTGTTTTGAAGACTGATTTAGTCTACAGAGCCCTCATTTAAGATAATTGAAAAAGTTATGCATCTTCCCAGTTTTGGGGAAAATGATAGGAGTTACAGGAAAATTATACCCTTCAGGCAAATGTGATAACCACTACCTTATAGAAATCATTAAACACACATTGTCTCCATGTGCACTGCTAGACAAACTTTCTGTGGCCCAATAGAATTTTGATTGCAAACCTTTCACTACAGTATAATTTAACACGAGACAAAGTCTGTATCAGAAACCAGCCTTGTATTTCGGTTATGTAAATACTTTTTGATTTAAACTTGTTAGAATTTGGGGAAGAATTGAATCTAATCTGTATTAACATCATCTTTGGATCTTTACAAATGCCACACTGACAAAGTATTTTCTGTTATCTATAGTTTATTTTATACATTCAAAAGGTGCTAGGGTTAGGGTTAACGAATAAAGAAAAGGTGGGATGATATGAGCATGAATTAGTCTGCCAATTAAAGCAGTGTTATTGAGGGAATAAAAATAAAACATGCTCCTTTTTCATCTGATTAATGAATTCACAAGAATTTACATTTTAAGCTCCTTTACAAGAACACAAATTATCTTTATAGCCTAGTTTTTACTGGATATTTTCATTAAATAGTGGTTTGCAAATCATTAATTATATAATGAATTCTGCAAGCACTAACTTCTATCAACATGCTTAGTTGCAAAACTCAAGTCAATTCTCTCTCAAACAAGTCTTTTAATAACACTTATCCTAACCTGTGTTTACAACTTCAAAGTTTTCACTAAAATAAATGCTCAGAGAAAGAAATCTCTAATCAGCAGCTAAAAACTTGGTACTAACCACACAGGAAACTTCTGTACAAGGAGGCTGTTATCCCTGCCGCACATGTAAGGGTAGGCCAATCATGCACATGTTCAGAGGGAGTGTCTTTGGAGGTTTTGATAGAAGCTAGGTGTTGAATGGAAGGGGGTGGACATCTCTAGTAGCTAAATCTGGCAGAAGTTAGCAAGAACTTCAAAACTGATTATAGAAGCTTTAAGTAATCCATCCCATTCCATTCACTGTAACACATCAACTATTTGTTTACAGATGCCGTGGTAACAGAGTTAGATTATGCATTATGCTGGTAAAAACTTGGATGCCACATTCAAAATGGCCTCTGTAAGATATGTGAGGTTTTGAATGTGCAAGGGAGCACATATTGCAGAGAAAACATTCTGTCGATACACTTACATGACAAGGCAATGGTTATCTATAGCACTCAGGATCCAGTTCCATCAAAAATAACCTTCTGATACTGACTCAACTTCAAAAGGAGTCAATTCACGGAATAGAATTACACATTGACAAAAATAGAGCTCATTCTTAACTGGCCAACAAAATAAAAATTTAAAAGACAAAGCAATTGTTCTTAGTCATCCAGTAAACAGTATGTTGTTGTTGGGTTTTTTTTGTTGTTTTTTTTTTATATATCTGATCCGCTACCTAGTAATCAAACTAACCATAGGCTTTACTGAGGCCTTCAACTGATATGTAAATGCAGAAATGACACCTCTTGGGAAAGACACACATTTACCCAAGATCACTCAGTCAGATCAACTCTAACTAAATCAAGTTAATACACAGTAGTCAACTGAAGTAAACTCTTCCTTTGTCATCATTTAAGATGGCATCTGTCTGAAATAACTCACCCACATGGCATTATAAGCAGCTAACGACACAACAAAACCAAAATTAAAATGAACATGTTGCAAAATATTAAAAATGTCTGTACGATACCAAACTTATGTTGTATTAAACATTTAGCAAAATTGCACTAAAAAAACAAAATGGAAATATGATTCAAAACAATGCTCAAAAACTAAACCAAATGGGTTCATCAGTCATAGCTGAGAACGCTGCTAATCTAATGTGTTCAGATTTAAATTAATTGAGGGTATGTTTAACCTATCATTTTACACTGAAAGGGGAAACATTCTGGCTAAATAATGGTTTTTTACTGGACTTTGGAAATGCATTTATAGAACAAAAAAGCAAAACAAAAAAAGATTAACCCAATTAGAAAGAAAACCAATTTAGATTTCCTGGGTCCAAGTGTTATATTTTCTTTCCATTTTCTTGGTAAGCACAATCACATTTATTTTGTAGTAGTCCAGATAATTTCCCGGTGGCTCTCTAGAGTGCTTTAGTCTTCCAGAACTAAAACAATCAAACTGGCAGATAAAACTGATCAGTCTGCACTCTGATCAGTTTTATTTTAGATGAAATTAATAAAAAAATTATTTATTTAAGATTAAATGTTTTAAGTTGAAAGACTGGAGAAATATATAAGAAGGTCTCTGATATTAGTCAGCAGTTATGGAATGTTACATAGAGATGTGATGTGAAAACATATACCTGTTTGTGGAGGACTACGATACATCATAATCTGATCTTAGCCAGTAAAATGTTATTTAAAAGCAAAAATGTCAAATGTTTTCACTTGGAGAGCCAAATGCACAATCATGACAGTGACCATGTCTTAAATATGCTGAAACCATCTGAATATTCAGTGAATGGCTCACAGTGGAATGCATGCTCCTGGCAGAGCTCTTCGTCATTCCAGTGCAAAACTGATAAAGTCTAAAAAAGGCAATCTTTCCTTTAACACACAACTGGCACTTCGGTTATCAGCCTGCCACAAGACAATGCAACAGAAGAACAACGGCACCTCTGTTGATGATGGACCTTAAGCCCAGGGCATGCTGACCTAACATGCACCAACAAACCCAAACCCTGTGTTCATGTTCTTTACTGCTGTAGAGTCTCTAGAATATTCTAGACCTTTCAAACTAGCCCCCTCCCCCGTAACATTCTAAAGCTTAATGCCAGCACTAGAATGTTTGGGTTTGCTGTAGAATGCTGGGTCAGAGTTAGTGGTTTTTAAGGCTGTTAGTAGAGCACTGGTGTATACTGGCCATGGCTGTGGTCAGAGAGTACATGTGGTGGCCTTCACTCCCACCACGTGTCAAGTCTCCGCACACGGACTCTTTGCTTGTAGTGATACTCCTTCAGGTGTTCCTTCAGTGCATTGGGAATGGGCAGAGTGGCAATGCCATCGTATGTAGTGCAGCTGCTGATCACAGCACGGCAGATATGTTGGAGGCTAAATGGTCGCGTGCGGTGCACAGGGTTCGACAGCAGTGGCTCGAAGAACATGCATGAACTTGGGTCCTTATAGTGCTCCAGGAGGCCAGTGACAGTGGGTGCATGGAACACACTTGGGTCGTGAACGTCAAAGCTGAAGTTGTGGTTCCACTGCTCAATGCGTGCATGTAAAGAGCGGCCATAACGACGGAAGCTAACAGAGAAGAGGTAGTCCTCCTGAGCAGAGTCACGCAGCAGAAAGGTGCCCTCCGGCTTTCCCTCCAGCAGGGTCTCTGCCTCGTAGCGATCCATCACACCCCAGTAGCATGGCAGGTTGGTAATCGCTAACAGGTCAGGCACTAAGCAGTGAATATAGTCAATCTGGGTGTGGACACGATGGTGGCTGTCCTGGGACTTGGGCCGGTCCAGCTGTGCAGGAGACCCTCTAACTAGGGAACAGGGGGATGGGGACGAGGAGTCAGAGTCTGGGTAGGATTCACTAGAGAAGGAGGGAGCAGATCCAGAAGAAGAGGCCACGACTTCATCGAGGGTGTCGAGGCAGCTCTGGAGGAAGAGCTGGTGTTGGTGATGCTGCTGCTTTTGCAGCATCTGCTGTTGCTGGAGGGTGGCCCGCTCATCCCCAGACAACTCATTCATGCCATGTGCCAGCTTGGGCCCCAGCTTGTACAACGGGTTGATTTGTGCTGTAACCTCAAATGTGTGGATCTGTGCGTTGGGTGGTGGGTCCACACCTTGCTCGATGCTTATTCTCCGCCTCTCCCGCAGGCGGTCGTCCTCATCCTCAACTACAGCTGCACCAGCAGCCGTGAGGTCAGATATGGAAGAGCCAGCACCAGCAAATGAGTCCAGCACAGGTGGCTGGGAAATGGGAGCTGTGTGCTGCTTGATCAGGTACCACTTCTGGGCAAGGTCCGAGCCGGCCGGAAACGGGCAGCTATCCAGCATCAATTCGCTCAGGTGGATCTTCCTCCGGGATGAGGTTACAGAGGGGGATGATGTGAGGGTCTGCCCCAAGGTAGAAGTTGCAACATGGGTCTTGATAGGAAAACACTGGCCCACTGCATCCTGGATTTTCTGTCTGAGGGAGCGACTAACGCCGGAAGACTTAGCACTGGTCTCAGGTGCGGGTTGATCTGTACTCGCTGTGCTCAAAGATGTCCGGGAGGACACTCTCTCAGACAGCAAGGACCCTGAGGAGCTGAGGAGATTCCGCCACCGGCGCTCACGAACTGGGGATGACAAGCCCCCATTTCCAGCCTCTAACCCGCCCAGGAGGTCTCCATACTCAAAGCCATCGCTAACTGGCCGCTCAGATAGTGGCTCGTGCGGCAGGTGGCCTTTCATCTTGTTCCTGCCTCCCTTCCGCCTCCCTCCATCCTGACGCTCCTCGGAACGGCTCTGTCGCACCTTGGGACGGGCGCCCCGCTCCCTTTCTTTCCCGCGATCCCCTGTGTCAAACGACATTGCTGACCAGAGATACAGGAAGAGTGTGCCTTGACTCTTCAGTGTTTAAAGAGGAGAGGAAACAATAGCAGGGAGATGTCAGTTGTCAGCTGTTTTTCCTGTGCTCAATGTTAACATTCTGACAAAAGGAAAAAAAGACCTAACACAAATGGTGATAACTCCTAATTACATTTTTAACAACCAGTAGCGGCCACAGTACATTTTTAAGCAAACTTAGTCCTTCTTTTGACTTGACTGGATCCATAAGTCACAACCGTAACAATACCACAACTCCTGTGATATTCTTAACAACAGGCAGTCTTCTTTGTCCAAAAAGCTAAAAACAAATATCAAGAAAGGTTCATTATTATTGGTACATACCAACTTTAACATGAATAAAATATGCTTTTAAAAAGCGCTGAGGTTAAGGGTGTGCTCACCCGCCTTTAAAACTACAAGCTAGAGCATATCGGACCAATATTGCATAACAGCGTTATTAACGAACATTTCTCTTATCTGTTGCTTTGACAGCTGAGAATCGTGCAATAAAACAATTATCTCGACAGCTGGTTCAAGTATCTGACGAAAGTAACTTTAAAATAATAGGCAAATGTTCAATGCAGTACAACTAACCTAGTAATGTCCACGAATAAAGGGATTTAACTGCTAACAGATGACTAATAAGATGGATGGGGAAGATAATTACTGAATATCTATCCGGCTAGTTAGTGCTCTTCATAAAGGGGCAGTAGAAAAGAAGCTAGCTAACCTACCTAGCCAGTTAGTTACTGTGGGCTGCCTCCTGTAGCTAGCCATTAACTCTTGCTCTCCAACAGTTTCAAAACCTCATTCGAACTAATGCGCTTACAATGCGCTGATCATTTTAACAGATGACAATGTAGTTACGTACCAATTGTGTGTACTTCGCAGACAATCTTCTGGTGTGGCAATTATAAAGCAAACTTGAATAACAACAAATGAGAGTGGTAGCTTGTAGCTAGTATAATTTTGGAGTTAGATTCTTGAACATATAATGCCACATAATCAGTAAAAAATTACCCTCACCCTCATATACTAATCAACCATTTACAGAAGATAAACGAATAAATCACAAACGTCAACATTTAAAGCGGTTGAACTTCTGTTCTTATGTTATGTTTTGGTAGCGAACTAGCTACCACCTAACAACGCGGTAAAGACTAATTACAGAGTGCCCTCTATCGTCTAGGATGACTGTCCACGACGTGTGGTTTAATTTGATCATGTCATTGGCAGCCTAAATGTACATTTCATTAGACTTAGAACTTTATTAGAAGATGTGAAGTTGCTTAACGTTCTAGAGATATATGGAAAAACAGCTTTTATATACACTCAGAAATTTAAATGGATTCTATTAAGACATCCTGCATACTTTAGTGTTGTACATTAATAATGCTGCTTACGTGTCTATAATATTTTTAATTTAACAGTAATCTAATAAGTTGGCACCTAATGTGCATCCTCCATGGGGAAAATCAGTCATAGATAGAAAAGTTGAAGATCATTCAAGCTGTTGGTGGCAGTAAGGGGCACAAGCTCAAATTAGAGTTCGTCGAGCACGCCGACGAAATAATCGTATTGTTTTGTTTTGTTTTTCTCTTGAGGACATACGCTAGCTAACTAAAGCTACTAATTTATCATTGTTCGCTAGATAGTCTTAGGTTACCGTTTACAGTAACATACGCGTGTATCATAAATATTCAGCATTTAAAAATATTTTCCATGAGCATTAGTTGATCGTTTAACAAAACTAGCTAGATAACTGGCTATGATAACTTAACTAGTCGCAACTTCCCTAGTTCGAATGCTAACAAGCTAGCTAGGTTAGCTAGCAGTGCTGTAAGTCGTAACGTTCCACAAACTACGTTAGGAATTTGTTCGTTGCTCATCTTTACATCGTAGATTTTTCGTTTGATGCTCTGTCAGCTAATTTCTGTCAAGCGTTTGTATAAGAGGTTGTAAAAACCGGAGACTGATTGCAAACACAAAGGGTGAGTAAGCTAAGCTATTACTTAGCTATACACTACTAGTGGATGTCGTTCGTTTCGACTCAAAAGGCAACGTTAAAGTAGATTACACGCGTGAGCAAAATGTGTTCTACAAGAATTTTACCAATAGGTTAAAAAAACATCCCCATGCACAACGAGTTCTCTTTTTATAAGACGTAAAACAAACGGTACCGATTTGTCTTTTGTTAAATAACGCGTTGAGGGGATTCGTGCAGCTAATTCGACTAATTCGAACCTTTTG
>JAOXYF010000013.1:6243749-6267360 GCA_028565775.1 Sternarchorhynchus goeldii | reverse complement strand
GTGTGTGTGTGTGTGTGTGTGTGTGTGTGTGTGTGTGTGTGTGTGTGTGTGTGTGTGTGTGTGTGTGTGTGTTCAGGAAGCCCGCAGGGCTCAGCTGGAGAACCATGAGCCAGAAGATGAAGAAGAGGATGTGGACATTGACAAAGATGTCCAGGACTCTGGTAATGTACAACCACCATAATGGAATCGGTATAAGGACATTTATATCTTGTCCTTATCGGTATAAGCATTTCAAGTCTAGTTCAGTTTTGTTGCTGTGGCATATGCTATACTGAAACTGTGCTTGTGAAGATGTAATTTCTAATTAGCTATTGTTACGTGTCTAATTGAAAATTGAGTGTGATTGTGTCTCAGACTAAAGCATATTTTGTCTGTGTACAGGTGATGAGAAAGAGAAAGGCAGTGAGAGTGAGAACTCTGGGAGCGGGTCTGACCGGGACGAAGAGGAGGAGGAAGAGGAGGAGGAAGAGGGCGAGGGTCGCGACAGGAAGGCTAGCGGAAGTGGAGGAGAGAGCGGTGATGATCAGCATGCACGTGATGAGGAAGAAATCTTTGGCAGTGATGACGATGACAGTGGTGATGATGATGGAGGGAGGCAAAGTGTGAGTGAGGATGAGGAAGGTGAGAGAAGGAGTGGCAGTGCATCCCCAGTCCGCAGTTCGGATGGTGGCCAGCAGAGCGGCAGTGATGCAGCGTCTGACTCAAGTGACGGCAGTGACAGCGAATAAACAGCTTAGAGACTATAACTCCCATCATCCCTGGATGTCTTTTGCAGAATTCAGCATGCACTGCTCCACTGTTCATGGTGGGCTAGAGATAGCAGACTGCAAATGAATTTCTTTTTTTCTTTTTTTAAATTCCCCCTTTTTTCATAACACATTATTTTAGTTCCAGACACCTGAGTTTTATAATCTAGTACATGAAATTGATCAGTGGTTAATAGATGATTGATGACTCATGAGCTGAATCAGGTACATTTGAGCAGGGAAATCCCAAAACTCAGGACTTACTTCCCTTGCTCTGGGTGACCTGGGGATTTATCAGAATTCATTCCAAAGACATTTTCAAAATTCCAGAATCTGATTTTGCTTTACATGTCCTTATGATTGCAGTTCTATAGTCAGCAGTAGTTGATGGAAGATAATTTATGTCCATCTTGTTGTCTTTGCCTGCTGTTTCTTTTTGTTTGTTGAAATGGCAGTGTTGCACCACTTCAGCACAGCTGATGAAACTTAGGAATCTGCTTTGTCTAATATTTTGGAAACATATTGTGGGAAATTATTATGGGGTTTTCAATGTTATGATCAGAAGATCATCATGATCTAAAATGTGGAATATTTGTTTTAATTGTAGAGAAACATCATATCATCAGTAACTTCTGTAAATAAAGACTAACCAGTGGTTTTATATTTAAGAAATCCTGTATATTCTGAGGGTGTACCTGAATTTTCTTATCATACTTTATAACATTATATAAAAAGGTGAATTAAAGATTGGGGGTGGGAGGTCCTGTAGAACCACCCAGAGGTAGATACAACAATGGAAGGCTCACGGAAAAAAGTTTCTAAAAGAAGACAAACAACATGAATAGTTCTAGCAACTCTACATGTCAAACACAGAACAAGCAAAAAGCTTAAAATGTTTCACACTAGGAGTTTATTCTTAAACAAAGAACAACTGTTGAAATCTGAAGTTGAATGAAATCGAAAGAAACTTTATTGTAATAAATTCTAAAAGATTTGCATTATTAAGTCAACATTCAACAATGTCAACATTCTCACGTTAAATACAGTCTTTGAGAGATCCAAGGTAAGCTCTGTGATCCCAAAATGAAGAACCATATGTGGGTAAAGGAAGAGCTTGTCTTGAGAGTATGATTCAGCGAAAGAACGATAGCTTTTCTTTCAACCACTCCTCGGTCAGGTCATCTGCGTTCCGAATCTCAAACACCTGCAGAGGTCAAAAAAGGGTGTGGTAGCCAAACCTGGACAGATTTGATTTGTTCTTGTGTATGGCAGAAATACATCACTTTGGATAAATTGCCAAAAAAAAGTAGCAAATCGATATTTATAAAAGGGATTAGTATTTTTACATTTTATTCTGTAAATGCAGCTCGCATGAGATGAATCGGATTGCTTTGTTGTACTGAGCGAACCAGTTTATGCTCCATAAAATGGGTCCCCCTACATGGAGGTAGTCATGTTTAAAATTAATTTAGATCTGACACATTCAGGGCACTATGTGTCAGTGTAATTGCTTTAGCTTAATGTGAAAAAGAATCAACGAGCAAAAAATGACTTATTGCTCCTTTAGGTGTTTCTGCATGAAACACCTTTACACTGGTTTTCACTAAGAAGCAGGAGGGCTTGCTGGTGTTGGTCCAGCACATCTAAATGTTATTTGAATATACTAATGAGCTATTCTCTTAATAAAGAAGGTAATTGGTATCATCACTTTTATAGGGAAAATGTATCAGCAATCACTAGTCACATTCAGGCCATGATGTTCAAGATGTTCTTGTTTCTCTCTTTGGTTTGTACCTTGGTGAGTTCAGCTGATTGAACCAGTCTGTTTTTGCTGCCAGCATACATCATCTGCTGTTCTGGCTTGCACCCTGTTCAGAGAAAAGTATGGAAGCACTTTAGCATGGATGAACATTTTCCTGTGTCCTGTGTAAAAGTGTTGATCTTGGCATGTAAAATCAGATTTCTGGTTTCCCAAATGCAAACGTGATCATGAAGATGTTTAGATGTTGTTAATCAATCCAAAAGCCTATAAGGTCCCACGTACCCACAGGACTGGAGAAGATGAAGCAGAGCGGATAGGACACTCGCCCATCTGCATGTATCAACTTGTAGCTGTAGACAATGTATGTGCACATCAGTTAGGGTCTGTTAACTACCCTGCAGCCATTGCTGTGGGATCACATATTTAGCTGGGTGATTCTTTTGGGAAGTTGAATTATGGAATAAATTTATGACCGAGTTTGACTTGAGTGTGACATTTTGGTTCGTTTCTGCAGTAAATGCAGGTGTATGCCTACCTGTTTATAACCCATAGGCAGTTGTGCTATTATACTACGCAAGATTATTTACTTCAAAATGGTAATATTAACTTTTCTCATAATTTAAATTCATATTACAATAAATATATTTTTGTTGCTTATTGAGCAGGTAAGGATATCTGGGCTGGCGCTCTGGAAGTTCCTCCTTCAAGTCATCCAGGGAGATGTCCTACAACACAAGCACTTTCACATTACTCAGTCTCATAGCTAAACCACTAACAACACATCACAAGGTTTAGTGCAGTGGTATCCATCTCTTGTCCTGGAGATCTGCCATCCATGCAGTCTAATAGGTCTCCAGGACTAGACATGGCTGAATCTGATCTAATCATTCTTATTTATAGTCATGGAGAGCCCTTGTTTAAGCAGAATTTATTTTTGTCTGACACACCTGATTAGTAATTGAGAGTTGCATTAGAGGAGAACATTAAAATCTGCTGACAAGAAAATTCAGTCCCACATCATAATCTAATGTCTGGAAAATCTTAATTCTGCATTTTAGGCTATTAGAGGCCTGTGCTGTAGTCCAAGTGCAGAGTGCACAATTCCTCCAACATTTCATTAAACAATCATCAGTGACTGATATTTCAGACTGATATTTCACTGTGTAAGGGGCATTATAACATACTTCGTACTCCTCTTCTAAGACGACCAGTTGTCTCTCCATATCAATTTTCACTGGGGAAAAAAATCTGTTTTAATATTGGGTAAGAGCAATGGTTATATGGGAATTTTGGAGGCATGAGTAAGAACTGCACACTCAACTTCTTCTCATCTTAGATTGTAAGAGTAGTATTAGAGCCCAGGTTCGCATAAACTGTCAGTTATAAAACAACTGTCGCAGAAAATGGAATGTGTACAGATAAGCAATCAAGACTTCTGCATCAGAAGCTAGATTACACCTATAAATCTTTTGTCCCTGTGGACAGTGTGTAAAAAGAGACCTACTCAGAATGGCAGCATTGTTTGTCTCTTTGCGAAAGCGAAACTTCTTAAGTTTTTCTTTTAGGCTTGGGTCCACCTCACACACTACAAGTGAGCTTGACTGTAAAGACAAACACATTATCACACATTTTAATACCATGTATTGTTCAAAGCTGGGCATTTACAATTTTCAAGAGAGGTGAGAAGTTGCTGTAATAAAAAATGTAGATATTTAGACTAAAGTGCCTCTCTGCTGAAGTACCATTACAAGTTTTGAGATGTATATATCACTTGAACAAAAGCACATAATAAAAAAACAAAAACAAAAAACAATAGTAAGATGAACAAACAGACGAACAAAAGAAGTATCCTGGGGACAGCACAGCAATCCTGCTGAATTATGAATCAACTATTAATACATTTTTGAACTATACTTTTTCAGTGTTTCTCTGTTAAACAGCATGACAGGAAGTGCCATGGCCTCACCACTGTGTAGTTCAACTTCCTCTAAGCATCAAAAACAAGGGAGACAGTAACTGAACCAGTGCTACCAAAGAAGACCAAGAGTTACAGAACCCAGAGTTTGCATAGCCTCAATAAATGGAACAAGTCCAGTGATGTAGAATAATCCAGAATAATGTTGAAAATAAAAGTGCAGTCTCTTACCATTCTGTAGATCTGCACAGAGTGCCTTGGGTTGTAGACTAGTGTAGTTCCTTCTTTGTACAGCAAGCTTGTGACAGGATGCTGCTGACATCCCAGAATGCATGCAAAATAGGGAGGGCCAAACTAACCAATAAGGACAATACCAATATTGTGGGGTCAGACTTTAATAAGCATAATTTTGAATGTTTTCACATTTAGTTTAATTTATTTAGGTTACATCGCGCTTAGATCATCCCTGCTAAATTGCACTAGACTATTAAGTGATTGACATAGACTGACCACCAGGGGATAGTATAGAACTATGCACTATATTTTTTCCGGTTCGTAGCAATGTCTGTTTTTATCGTTCTTTTGTTTGCAGGAATCTCATCAACTCTTACTAGTGCATGCAGACTGGAGCATCAATTGAGGTGTTATAGTTCACTAGCCCACTATTTTTTTCTTTTGTAATTGTTGTTTTTTGGTTTTGAAAACCTGTCTAACCGTAAAAGTCCTGAACCTTTAATTCTGTAAATAAAAGAAAACGTGGACAACCAATAATGGTATTATTTTATGATTACCCACTCAATAAGCATTTTCCCATAATCATTCAATAAACACTTTTTCCATAATTTATTATTAGCACATCATACAAATCTCAGTTCTCAGACTGTAGAGACATTTCGATGCGACATTTCGATGCGATTGATTTCTCTATTCAACAAATATGAAAAAAATTATTTAAGTGAACATTTATTGTCCAACTCTACTCCAGATGTCTTGTATTTAATGTGGCTGGTATTCGCTGTCCTACAGGAATGCAAGAATCTGTTTCGGGTTTTATAATAAACCACAGATTCAAATCCGCTCCATTCCTGCTTTAGTACGGTATTTCGCGTCAAGTCCAAATAGATCATAGTTGACGTATTTTACTATAGGCGCTTAAACGTTTTAAACATACATGGTTTATACTGGCACTACACTCATCTGTTTAATAATTTCTTACATCGACTAATCGGATATACATCATTTGTGGGAAAATCATCTTTTTTGAGGGGCAGACAGCTAATATGCTAGCATGCCAATATCAGCTAGCCAGCAGGTTATTGTAAGGTAAACAAACCAGTCACCGAAGCGCAGAGATGTATACGTGCTCGGATTGTTGGCAAAGTTGGTGATGCTGGGAATCGTATCAGGGACTATAGGGATTTCATCGGACATTATCTTGGAGATGGAAACAGTATAGGAGTAGTTCACTGCATCGATAACGAAAACGAAATCATATCCTTAAGGCATTTTGTCCAGTACTGAAAAAGCGAAAAGCTTGATAAGCAAGGCCTTGACTGACTAGTGGCTCTTCGCTCGAAGTGACTGCTAGTTAGCTTCTCCCTCACTCGTCTGGATTCAGCAAGTGGTAAAATACATTTACTTGTTTGCAAAAATAGCGTGTTGTCTTTAAATTGTACATTGAGTCTACAATATTACCGCGTTGTTATTAAGGTATTACCATTGGTATACTGTTTAAGCCTCTATACAGTTAGTTATATTTAAATTTAGTTAGCACGCTAGCTAGCTAAAATAAACCAGAATTGCCATGCCAGTGACGCTAGTTGGCTAGTTAGCCTCCACTTCGAAGGCTTTTGGCGAAGTCTGTGTTTGGTATTTTGCGCGTACTTGTACTGAATCTTTAGCTAGCTAACTGCATTTATCCAAGCAGTTACATTACATTGCCGTGGTGTGGGGATTTAGTCTTAGTGTTAGTGGAGAAGAAATCATTATCAGTAGCTATCTGTACATAGCTAGCTTGTTAGTTAGCTAGCTAGCTATATAGATACATGGTTTACATTCGGACTGTGACAGCTATTGTGGTATCTACCGGTTAGCAGTGCACGTTAGCTAGAGTGCGGCATCGCTCCCTTTAATTAACCTAGCTAGGGTTAGTAGTTAGCTAGCTTACATAGCTACTTGATTTAAAGGTTTGTGTAGCCAGTAGTTATTACGTCATTAACATCGTATGATCAGTAAAACACGATTCACCATACAGTGTTTTGGCTAGCTAGGTAGCGAGTCGTAATTTTTTAAATTGCGACTTGCATTGATCAAATGTGGATTTTTGGGGAGCTCCCCTATGAAGGCGCTAAAATACCGTAGCTAGTTAGCTAAACGAGCAAGTTAGCGAGCTAGCGCTTTGCCGTTAGGTATATGTTCATTTTAGTAGCTAGCTAGCTACAATTAAACGTTATTTTCCACAAATATCATATTGCACTTGTTTCCAAACATTATTCATGATCAGGTATGTTTGGTCGAGTGCTTATTTTCCTTTGCACAAGTGAAGCTAGCTAGCTAAATAACGCTGACCACTGAAAAAGGGAGGGGTGGCCTGGATAGAATTCTTTGCGAAGATGTCAGGAAAACGTTGTTCGGTGAAAAGTGCCCAGCACCCTAAAATGCGTCAGATACTGATTTTCATCATTACACGTGAACAGCTTGGGGCATTTGTTTCTTTTGCTTTTCTACTAATTCTAACTTTGCAGTTTCTTTTCTATAAAAGGAAGCTAAAATAAGGCGGTGCTCATAACTACCTCACCCAGACATGCGTTTGCTGGCATGATTTGTAAGATGAATAAGATTTTTTCCCTTTTTCCCGAATCCTATTGCGCACGTTCCCAGTAATATTTCAGTTCCCCAGTGTTTTATTATCAATGACATCCGCGTAGAATGTAGTCATTTGTTTGTAATTGACATAAATGTGTGACATGTAATTGACATAAATGTGTCAAGGAAATAACAGTATCTTAAACGCACATAACTCTTCTTATCTTTGTATGTAATAAGAACAGTTCATAAGGTTCAGGCACTGTTACTGTTACATTGTCTTTATGCAGTCAATTAGGAAGGAGTAAGTTTAGTTCATTGTTTGGAGAAACTCTTCTTGTTATCGTATATTGCTTCTTCTATTCATTCTTTTGTAAACTTGTGTAAAACAAGTGCAGTAATACCAATTTTCCATCAATTCATGCATTTCAGTGATCTTGGTGCCCTTTGGTGACAGTTTGGGTAATTGTGGAAGCTTTGGGAAACATATCGGAGAGATGCATTAAAAGTAATGCCTTCATTGTTGAATAGGATTTCAAATGAAATTATTTTGAAAGTGTCTTCAGATAGAAGATCCACTTGTTTAGACTACTATCTTGACTCCAAATGACTCACTATATAACTTTCAAAGGAAGCTTAAATGCTCTCAAATTCAGAAAAAAGTAAACTACACACACACACACACACAAACACAAACAAACAAGACAGTTAAGACAGACCAGGATTATATCTTTGAACTTTTTCAGTTCATAAGTCTAACATCAGTCAAATGCCTGTGATGGCCAGTATCAATTATTACAAGCACACAGCACCAATCACATCTCTGCTTTAACACTCTTATGTCTTACTTTTACTCTTTTGGTGGCTTTTGTTTGCTGGAAAATCTCAAATGTTATGTTGATAGATGAGTGGTGTTCCTAGATCAACATTCTTATCCCAAGATCTTTCTCCACAAATTGATGCTGGCCTTCTTTGATCTAATTGATTAATTGAATGACATTACCTGCCATGGCTTCTGAGACTGAAATTCATCATATTTTTAGCATGCAGTAAATAAAAATGCTAAGGAGAAGAAAGTCTATACACCAGTTAGTGGAATTCATACTGCTGTATGAATCTATTCTAATCTATTCTGCTTTATAAGGTTGATTCTAGTGACTAATGCTGAAACTCCAGAGTAATCTTTATCATCTTGATTCTAGTCATCATGAGTTGAGCATTAATTTCTGAATCATGCTCACTTTTGATTGCTTGCTGTGGTCTTTTGCACTAGGAAAGTGAGTGACGGCTGTTTTTCGCATGTAGTTGAAATATTCATTCTGTCCTCTCTCAAAGGGTTGACATGTAATTGTATGGCTTCCAGAGAGTAATGTCACATAGATTCAATAATTTGTCTACATCAGGTCATGCCTAAGGTTAACCAGTGTTGCATAAAAATAAAACCATTTGTAAAAATGTCTTGTTAGTTACAATACTGGTATCTGTTTTAAATGCAGCTTAACATACTAAATAAAACTTATTAAAATGAGTGTATATTTAAGTATTTTTCCTCATAACGTGCTTAACCATTGACATGATTAATAAATATACCAGTTTTTGTGTGTAATATTATTTAGTGTGATTTAGAATCAGTGTGTTTGTGTTTGTCTAATATATTGCAATATACAGTATGATTATGTATTATAGACTAATCATATACAAGTGGCTAGCATTCTGTGTGTAACCTGGTGGTGTGTGTATTCTGCTTCTCTTTAGCCCCTTGCCATCTCTGTGATTGTGGGTGTGGATGTGTCTGAGACACAGCAGAGGCTGGAGAACGTCTTGCGCCATACTCGGGACTTTTGACCTCTGATATCACTGCCCTTCCACACACTGGTGGCCCTTGCATTGGGCCAGAACCATGTGAAGCCCTTCTTAAACAGCTTTGATTGGACTGTAGGACTGTTGTAATAACGCCCCCAAACTCCAGGGGGCTCTCTCCCACCTGAGCAAAGAATCTACCCCAATTCCCCCTGCCCCAAATCCCCTTCACGTTAATCCCCCCACCCCCACCCCCCCCCAAGAGGATTTTCAGTAGTGTGAGGTTTCGCCATGATGTTCCGGGACCAGGTAGGGATTCTGACAGACTGGTTTAAGGGCTGGAACGAGTGTGAACAGACGGTAGCGCTTTTGTCGCTGCTAAAGAGGGTGTCGCGGACCCAGGCACGTTTCCTGCACATCTGTCTGGAACACTGGCTGGCAGACTGCACTGAGATTCACTTACTAGAGGCTGAAGCCAACAATGCAGGTAATTAACACAGGAAATTAGACTAGACTAAGCTCCAATACACCGGGGCCATATAGACATAGACACAGACTGCATACTCTGATGTGATTATACTAATACCTAAACCCACAGAGGTTTTGTCTCTGTCTCATTGTAAGTTAAAGACATCTCTGCCAGGTGTAAAAGATATGTGGTTTCTGTTTCAGCACTATTTGCAGGGAGGTGTGAGAGATGCCTGTTAGAAACTTTGACATTTTTGTGTCAGCTAGTGTGTCTATTAACTTCAGCAGTCTTTTGTAAATAATTGTTTTTACACACATTTATTTTACCCAAGCATCTGTGTCACTT
This sequence comes from Sternarchorhynchus goeldii, assembly GCA_028565775.1. Lineage (NCBI taxonomy): Eukaryota > Metazoa > Chordata > Actinopteri > Gymnotiformes > Apteronotidae > Sternarchorhynchus > Sternarchorhynchus goeldii. The sequence goes on along the minus strand of JAOXYF010000013.1, from coordinate 6,257,518 downwards.
GGACATTGTTGAAATATAGTCCTCTCACCCTCTCTCCGTCTGTTTTCTGTCTGATTCGGTCTTGCAGCCATAGTCAGTCAGTGGCAGCAAGAGCCTAAGGAGAAGGCTGTGTGTCTGCTGCTCACCCACCTGCCTCTGCTGCAACCCCGCAATAGTGAAGCCAAGTGTGAGTACATGAGCCTCCTGCAGAAGGTGCTGACCCACACCATTGAGAGCAGCCTGTTTGTGGAGGAGAGCCGGCAGCTGCTCTCCTATGCCCTCATTCACCCGGCCACCACGATGGAGGATCGCACTAACCTCGCCCTCTGGCTCAACCACCTGGAGGAGCACCTTTCTGCCCGCCCCTTAGTTTCATCCGGGCCGTACCACCATGCCCGCCAGGGCTCGGATGAGTGGGCTGGCCCACCTGAGCCTCCCGAAGTGGTTCACTCCTGGCATGATAAACCCCCATCGACGTGTGGCTCGCCTGCTGGGCAGAATGGGCACATGACTTTTCCTGGTACAGGAGCCCTTCCCTCTCCCATCAGCAAAAGCAACAGCACAGGTCAGTGGTAGGCATGGCAAGCTGGGGGTGAGTGGTGGGCATCAAAATGACAGTTAGCAGTCCTTGAGGTATTTGGATGTGTGGTGGGCATAGTAAAGTTTTAGTGGTACATTTACATTTATGGCATTTGGCTGACGCTTTTATCCAAAGTGACTTACAATTGTGACTGAATACATCTTGAGCAGTTGAGGGTTAAGGGCTTTGCTCAGGGGCCCAACAGTGGCAACTTGTGAGGTGGGGTTTGAACTGCCTTACCTGTAGTAAAGGCAGGTTGGGTCAGTAGTTCAGAAAATGGAATTAATAAATTTGATCAGTCTAGTAATTTAACCCTTTGGTTGGTTCATTCCCCAGGCCTTCCCAGTCAGGTGCAGTCCAGCCCCCTTACGCGCTCCATGTCCCTCATTCCTGCCAGTCAGCCAGGCTGTGGCTCTGATTGGATAAGCCAGGAAGAGGCAGGTGGGCGTCAGGGTGTGGGTGGGGCAGAGCATGCCCCATTGTCCCCGCAAGGCAGCGTAGCATCATCTGGGAGTGAACAGACAGAGGAGCAGGCCAATTCACGTAACACCTTTCAGGAGGATGGCAGTGGCATGAAAGGTCAGAGAACACCTGGCAAAGATGTCACCTTTGGCCTCTAAGTATCTTTTAAATCACACTACTTCATTGTATACTGCATTACAGTTAATATCATGTTTTCTCTATTCATTTCTGTCCCTTAAACTCAATTCAGAATAAGATATATAAGGTTGTTAATCTTGATTGCCTGCTGTTACAACAGTATGGAATCGGAATATGGAATTAATGGAATCACATCTATGGAATCGGCCACCTTCTTGATGAATGAACCACATTCCCATGAGACCTCTTCAGAAAACAAGCCAGAGACTGAAACAGATTCATGTGTATTTGATAATAGTTGGGTGGAACTTGCTATTGAAAGACAAGTGGGCAAAGATGTCACACTAACTTTCTATCACTGTACTGATTTGGCAGTAAAGTTTTATAGTGGCCAGACATCACTGTAATTGAAGATTTGTGGTACTGAGACTAGAGTAGCTAAACTGCATCTGTAGGGTGTTTAAATGAAAGAAATTTAAATTTAAACAGTTTACTATTCAAAAAGAATTGTCTTCTGGCAGTGAATTCTGGAATGCTGGCTCTTTGTTTGAAGCTGAACAGTGACGGTGATTTGAGATGTTTTTTTGTTTTTTGTTTTGCACTGCTCAGAGTGGGTGTGTGTCTGTGTCCCCGTAGATGTGCCCACGTGGTTGAAGAGTCTGCGCCTGCACAAGTACGCCTCCCTTTTCTCCCAGATGAGCTATGAGGAGATGATGATCCTAACTGAGCAGCATCTGGAGTCACAGGTCATTGGCATCTACCTACATCAGCAAGTCCCTGATCATTCAGGCCCTCTTCCTCTGACTTCTACAGCTGTGCTTTTTAGCTTCGAGCCCTGTTACTGTCTTAGCACAGAAGAAAAACAACAACTTCTGTTGCATAATGTGTACAGGAAAACTTGTTTACTTTGAGTGAAATATGATGTTTTGAATATTAAATGTGTTGTTTGCCTGGGGTGGATGGCAGCGTTCACAGCCACTTTTCAGCCAAACTGTAGTCATAAGATAGTGCCCATGCTTTATAACTAGATAATAAACTTTTATTTATATATTTGAATGAACCATTTGTTTTTTCTTCCCTGTAGTTTAATCTTACATGCACCAGAATGTTTCATCTTCATAATAAAATGTTTAAAATTCTTTTTTAGGGCGCTTTTTGGACTTGCCTACATTGTGTGTTCTGGGTTAGTTTTCATGTCTGATATAAATAAGTTGGAAATCCTCAGTTTTGCCTATAACATTTCTAGTCACAGGACAGATCACCATGTGATTTAGTCATTCTAACCCTTTTATCATGGGGTTTTATCATTATCTACAGCAGCTTAAGCAGGTAGTGTCTCAGGTTATGATTTGCCACCTGGAACACACTTGAAAATCTCAGTGAGACCAGTAAGCATAACTAACACAAGATTCATTGGGCCTATTCACAGTTTATGTTGTAAAAATGTTACATTATCTCCCTTTTAGAACGTGACGAAAGGAGCTCGGCACAAGATTGCTCTGAGCATTCAGAAACTGAGAGAGAGGCAGAGTGTCTTAAAGTCTCTTGAGAAGGTGAAACAATCAGAAAAACATACACACAACTATAATTCCTTCATAATGCTTTTCTCTATATCCAATCCAGAATCCAAATGTCTAAAGAAAATACTCTGTAGAGTTACAGTCTAGATGTTTTATTACAGGCTGGATGTTTTTCTTGCAGGATATTTTAGAAGGCGGGAATGTTCGGAACGCTTTGCAGGAGCTGCAGCAGATCATCATAACGCCAATCAAAGCTTACGCCCCACCTATTGCTGCCCAGAGGGAGGCGGAGCCTGGTGCTACGCCAACTGATAAAGCAGCTGACCCCGTGGAAGAGAAGGACATACCAGTGGAGGGCTTCCAGTCCCATAATCCTCCACCATGTGATGGGGAGTCATCTGCCACACCCATCTCAGAGGGGGACATCCCAGGACAGTTCACTCGTGTGATGGGCAAAGGTGGGAGCCACCTGGCATGTTGATGCACGTGCTGCTGCTCTCTGTATGACATGTTTGAATAATCCAGTGTGTAGTAAATAAGCGTATGTGTGTGTTGCAGTGTGTAGTAAATAAGCGTGTGTGTGTGTTGTAGTGTGTACCCAGCTGCTGGTGTCCAGGCCAGATGAAGAGAACATCAGCTGTTATCTGCAGCTCATTGAGAAGTGTCTGTCACATGAGGTGAGTCACTCAGTGGGAAATGGGAGAAAGGTGAAGAAAAGCTATCAGCATAAATTATTAGAGATATTGTTAGAGATTCACATTTTGTCTGAATATGTATGTATGAATTTATTTATTTATGCATGTATGTAAAGCTGCAAGTAAGAAAGTCTGCTTTACATTTTTATTAGTGGTCAGTTTAGGACCATAGGTTATCTGGAAAATTTTGTATAGCACAATATTCTCAACCTCAGTTCTCAATTCTCAGCAGTGAAAACTCTGCCCCATTTTACTGACATTGTTTAATTACAATTTTATCTGTAAAACGTATGTACAAGTTCACGTACCTGATAAAATGAACCAGTGAGGGTAGGTAGATGTACCTAATAAAGTGGCTTGAGAGTGTTTTTACTACATCTTAATTCTCTGTAAAAGCATTACATTGCAAAAGCATATCTAGTCAGGATGCTTGAGATGTGTGTTGGGAAACATTAGTGTGTGCTTGTGTTTTACAGGCATTCACTGAGACCCAGAAAAAGCGTCTGGTGTCATGGAAACAGCAGGTGCTGAAATTGCTTCGCCTGTTTCCTCGGAAAGCCATGCTGGACATGCCCATGTACCGACAGAAAGGGTACGCATCATCCCACCACTGTTTACGCTTAGTGCTGGAGCTTTTACAGAGACTTACAAAACCATGTACACATAAGAAGCCAGAGTGATGAAAGACTTGCACATCAATGGATTTCTACTTTTTATCCAGATTATCATGTCAACCATAGTTGTGTTCAAAATCGCATATTGGTCTTAAAAACATAAATGAATGGATTTGGTCTTGTCTTGCTCTCAACTTCGTTTGGACTTAGACTTGTTTTGGGGGCAAGGGGGTGTCCTCATTGACGAGACCAGCCATGTACTAGGAAAGCCAGTTATCTGTATATCAGACAAAAAGCCAGTTTTTCGTTCATACATCGTCATTCTTTGTCATCCTTCTGGAATGAACTTGTAGTTGCCTTCTATTGATCAATATTATTTTATTGTGTCACTGGATCACATACACATCAAAGCAATTACCTTGTTTTTAATTGGGTTAAAAGATTACCTCGTACCTCACCTTCTGGTTAACTCTGCACTTTAAATGTTAGGCATTTAGGATGTTCGAAATGGTGTGAAAATATAAAGGTGAGCAATAAGTAATGTTGTGCCGTCTGTATACTATACCAGAATAAAATATATTTAGCATGGCTTTCCCCCCATTTCTTCTTGCTTTTATTCTTCTGATTTATTTATCTTATTGAATTTAGCCAGTATTAATTCATCTAGTAGTAATGGTTATTTAAAATGTTCTCTTATTCCCCATAGCTGGGCAGCATACGGTTCAAACTCTCTCCCCACAGCGGGCTCTGTGAGTGGGGGTCTGAGCCGACGGGGGCAGAGGCAGTTTCCTATGCCCCCGCGTGGTGCAATTCCTCCCAGAAGCATGGGTCTCATGACCCCTGGGGGCATCACAGGAGCCTCCCCTCGACACACACTTTCCAACCCCGCCACTCTCACAGGCCAGGGGCGACAGGTCAGCCATGTCTGAGCATGTTTTGTTGCATGTTTGTGTACACCTGTGTTGTTCATGTTTGTGTACACCTGTCTGTTCATGCTTCTGTTCGTTGTTACAGAGATGCTGTGATTTATGTACATCAGCTATCCAAGTAAACAATCTAACTGAACCTAAATAACTGTTTACTGATGCACAGTATTTCTGTGCCTTTTTTCTAAGTAATTGTTTTGTTGAATACTCTAAGTACAGTAACAAGTAAAATAGTTTCAAGAAAAGTCTGTGGGATAGTTTGTCCCTGAACAGTATTTACTTCTGCGGTACCTCATCAGTCATAACTGTCTAAGTGGTTGAGACTGTAGTCATGAGTTTGTGTGTTGCATGTTCTAGAACCTCTGGTTCGGTAACCCTGGAGGCAGTAACAGTATGCCCAGCCAGAGTCGCAGTTCAGTACAGAGAACCCACTCTCTTCCTGTTCACACATCCCCACAAACCATGCTTCTGTTCCAGCAACCAGGTACACACACCTCTCATCCCTCACATATACACAAGTGCATTTTGCCTCATCTGATTGGTTTGCTTCCCTTTCTTACCCAGAATGCCAGGTTCCAGGGACGGACCTGGAGATCAACCCTACACTGGAGTCACTGTGCCTCAGTATGACAGAGCACGCCTTAGGAGGTGCAGCCAATCACTGCACACCTTCACAGATTACAGTTCAATCACAGCTTGATTTCATTCATCAATCTCCAATTGCATATTTTTACTATTTATCGCATCTAAGATTATATATGCCTTAACAAGTTACAACATGAGTGGAAGAATGAGAATGTGTACACTATGTATCTGAACTTTTTCTTAAAACCAAATTGGTCACTGGTCTTACTAATTTTTTTATTTTGAACCTCTTTTCTCTTTGATGTGTTTCATAAAAGATTATTCTGAACATGCAAATCAGAAAAATAATTAGTTTTAACAATATAGTTTATAATGATGTAAGTCTGCAATCTATGATGTGTGTCCAGGACTGTAGAGTTGATGACGTATCTGTGCTGATTGCAACACAATTCTTTTTTCTGCAGATGGAATGATGGACAGAACATCAACAATATGAAAATAAAAAGCAATGGAAAGGAATTTGCAATCTCACACTTCACTTTGCAACTGAATCATGCGTTTGGTGCCCGTGGCCCACATCATGTATACATGCTAAACAAAAGAACTAAGCAACGCAAAACGAGTCACTACAAATGACATAAAACTAACTGTGTATATGTTCCCTTGATATTTTTCTACTTTATTATACTTAACTAACTTTATTATAAATGGGGAAACAGATGACTATTATATGAGAGGAGGTTTAGTTTGTGCAGATTGCTTACTGTCCTCCTGCAGAACTGCCTCAACCATCCTGAGAGAGGTGCTCTCGTTCCTGTTGCCCAGAAGAAGAGTTCACTCTCCAAGTCTGGAACCAGTTCATATCCCCTTGCACCATTCCTTAAACTCCTCTGCCACAGGCCTGTTTTGAGAACCTCAGGCCTGGATAAATTCATGCAGTATGGCAAAGCTTAGACTCTCGTGGCCATGGTTGGGAGTTTAATATGCAGCACTGCTTAAAATCTTCACAGCCATGTTGCAAGGTGTAAGTGGAAGGTGGAGTTTGCAGGGTTATGAGAGCAAGGGAGCAGTTGGGCACTGAGGAAAAGTGAGCATGGCTCCCATGCAGATGTGAGAGGGGAGTGAAAGGTTGGTGCTGTTTTTAAGGGCTTTTGGCCTGTTTCTTTTACCTAAGAGTTGTAAGTGTTTCTGTAACTGGTTGTGTACACACATGCACAATCGTGCAGTTCCTGAAACACAGGCTCATGTTCAGTTTCATAAACGTACAAAATTGGACACATCCTTCCCATCCACACTGATGCACTGCATGAGAAGCTTTTGGGCACTTTTGTAAATTCCGTTCGCAGATTTTTTTAATTATTATTATTATTATTATTTTTAAAGGGCAACAGACATATGTCATGACTGGAGATTTAATAGCAGTTTGCTGATGAAGACTTTGTTACCCTCATGTTAATTCATGGTTAGGGTTCTGTGGTGATGAATCTTTGTGGAGGGAGAAATGTTCCTGGTCTAATTTTTTTTTTTATTTTGTATTTTTTTATTTCAGACTTTGACTTGGTTCTTCAGTTCAGTCTTAATGACCCTTTGCACAATGAGTAACAAACACCAACATTCCATTCTGGCCTTCTGCAATGTCTTGGGAAAACGATAAACCTGGTAAATATTTATTAGGAAACATCTTACAAGAAGTGAGTTTGACTTCCAAATTCCCACCAAATTTAAGTTTGTCTTGCCAGAGTGCATCTGTCTTATGTATGGATTTCTAGTTGATAAAAACTGTATAAAAGTGTCCCTTATACCTTATATTTATATATCAACAATATTATTGCATATAAATAATGATATTTATTATATGTAGGTACACACAAGTTCTTAGCACTTGCTTTTAAAACCAGCTGAATGATCACTACAGCAGCTGTACAGGGAGGGTTTTAACCTAGAGAGAAGTATGGCTGACATTCGCTGTGTAAATATTAAGGTATAAGAACACATTTTGAAGCTCAAAGGGTCTTTATTTTTTGTTAATGTTTACTTAGTAGTCTAAGAAGCAGAGACATGCATTTGAACTGATACCTTGGCATCATAGCTTTGTAGAACTCATCTTTATGCAGAGAAGAACCCTCTGCAGAAAACGTAGAACTCTTTATACAGAGGAAATCTAGAGGTTATACTTTTCAGAAGGTAGAGCTGGACTCATCTGTTCCCTTTAAAGGGATTTCCCCAAGCAGGCACCCCTCAGCCCCTCCAAAATCAGCCAAGATTGACAGGGAATACCACCTATCAGGCTCCACTTCCAATAAATTGCCAGGAAATCTTGTCAATCTGAATAATTTTTCATCGTCTTTCCCCTCCCTCCCTGCCTGACATTTAAAAGGCCAGCAGAGAGATTTAATGAATCACAGGAAGAAAGGTGCTTATGTAAGTGTGTGTGTGTGTGTATGTGTGTGTGTGTGTGTGCGCGTGCGTGCGCGTGTACACATTTTGTTTATTTTGGGTCTCTTCTCCTCAGATGGTACAGCCCAATATCGTTACGAATTATAAAATGTACATTGAGCTCAAGATGTCTTAAAAAGCCACAGTGTAGGGAAGAGGGACAATAAAGTGGAGAAGCATGTGTAAAACTCCTCGTGATGTCTCTGGATGCCCTTGGTTACGACAAAAGGGTGAAGCCTGTTTGCTTTTTACTTCCTGAAGAGCCTGGTCTGTTTCTCTAGTAAAATCTTATTTACTGAAACATACATTTGTTTTCTTTCATTTCCTTGTAATGCTGGGCATTGTTGATTTTAATACTGTTGTTCAGTCAGCTAAGATCTCAACAGGTGATGCTTAGCTTTTCTTTTAAGTGTAATGGGTTTGTAATCCATAATAGATGGATAATATCCTGGGTTTATAATCCATAATAGATGGATAATATCCTGGGTTTGTAATCCATAATAGATTAATAATACCCTCACCTCAACAATGGACTGTATTTTCCTGATATTTTCACTGAAGCCATGCTGAATCCCAACAGACATGCTACAGGCACTGGAAGATTTTATTTAAGATACTTATCTATTGGTGTACAGAAGGACAGCTTCCATGTCACTGGATTGGGGAAAGCAGATGAATAATGATTTATTTCCTGCTAGTTTCTTGTAAAAATAAAAAATAAATGAGTAATATTCTGCATCCCCCCATGATAGTGTTGTGCCACCATTGTCTCATGGAAGAGGTTTTTAATGAGTAGTGAGAAGGTGGTGTGCCATGCTGAGGCTGTTCCTGTGACTGCATATATTTAGCGCTACCCTGCCTATGGCAAAGTTCAGAAAAATATATGGGCAAAGGTTTAATGCGTTTTTAAGCATAACTTTAACATTAGTCTGACTCCAAATTGTAACTACTAATTATGTTGGGAAGAGTACCTTCTATTGTATAGGCCAGTGCAAGTTATTGGAAAGTGCTATGCATAACCACTTTAATAAAGTTCCGTATCGCTAAATAGACTGTTTTGTCAGAGGTTTACCATTCAACCAGCCTTATTTATCTCTGATATAATAGGAAATGTGGATGGCAGTTATTGGAAGAAATTGACACTTGCAACATGTACAGCTATAGCTGCTGCTTAAACAATAGTATGGTTATTGTTTAGGTATTTACATTATGTAAGGCTGTCTAAAAAGCTGTTTACTTACAAATTTATGATCAATAGCCGTACACAAACCAATTACTGCTGTAAAGAGGTTATACAAATTATAAATAACATTAAGACAGAGAAAGACCACTTGCTTTGTCCCAGTTCCACTCTGCTCTACTTCAGTTACCCTGGCCCAGAATTCATTCGATTAAGTGTTGTATAGAGATTGTTCACCACTGACCAATCAGAAGTCACCACACACTAACTGCCTTCCTCATCATCAGGTATCAGCCACAGAAATTCATAGCTGGTAGAAAATTGAGTGACACTCCAGAAAACCAATAAGTATCTTGTATGGTATCTCACAAAATTGAGTACACTCCTCACATTTTTGTAAATATATCTTTTCATGGGACAACACTGAAGATAGTCTTTGTATAGCTTGTATAACAGTGTAAATTTGCTTTGCCCTCAAAATAATACACAGCCATGAATGTCTAAACCACTGGCAACACAAGTGAGTACAAAAGTGAAAATGGTCAAATTGTGCCCAAAGTGTCAATATTTTGTGTGGCCAACATTGTTTTCCAGCACTGCCTTAACTCTCTTGGGCATGGAGTTCACTAGAGCTTCACAAGTTGCCACTGGAATCCTCTTCCACTCCTCCATTATGCCATCACATTGCTAGTGGATGTCAGAGACCTTACGCTCCTCCATCTTCCATCTGAGGATGACCTACAGCTGCTCAATAGGGTTTAGGTCTGGAGATATGCTTGGCACTAATACGTCTATTTTCAAAAGCCAATCTCTGGGTATGATGCTGAGCATGTGCACTCAACTTCTTTTGGTCGACCAATAAAATATTTACAAAAATGTGAGAGGCGTACTCACTTTTGTGAGATACTGTATATGTTTGATTTGATTTTCCACTGACTCCATTTCTCTGCCAGTAGTCATCTGCTCGTTGACTTAGTTCTTCTGTCCTTCTCATGTTTTTAATGTGAGCTTTGCTAGATGACTCCCTAAATTGTCCAAAGGACTTTGAGTTGTGCCCTGCTGTTAGCCGCCTGTTGACTCACACCATATTCAATGGGTAAAAACAAGGGCATCAAAGTTCACATACCAGGGTATGTATATCTACAGTAGTGACCTGCCTATATTACATCTACAGCATTTGGCAGACATTCTGACCCAGAGCAACGAATGTATTTACATTTATCAGTATAAAAGTTTGTGACTCCATGTGAATCAAATCCATGACCTTGTTACCCGTAGCACATTATTGTACCTGTTCTTGCTCAGCTACAGAAGTACAGAAGTTTGTTAGATAACATGAAATCAGGAAGATTTCATGTTCTGTTACAGCATGTTTCTCTGTATGTATTTTATGCCCTTACTTATGTCCCAAACAAGTCCTGTGATAGTGACCTCACCAAAAGGATGACTACGTTTGTGTAAGCCTCTATACATTTTTTTTCATTCTTTCCTGTTTTATTCCATTAACTTTTTTCCTCTTTTCAACAGTGATACTGTCTTAGTGATACTTGTAACGGTGAATATCTTGCTGTTTTAATACCATTTATAACTTGCCCTCATCTTTTTAATCACTATTCCCAAATGGGAATACTTTACACCTTCTTAAAACCTGTTCCATCTTTTAAGCATGTTAGTTGAAGCCCAGGAGGGTTTGTTGCAACAGAAATGTCAATTTCTGCTTCATAATTTGCAGAGAAATCAATGTGATCTTATGGAGCAAATCTAATCCAGATCATAAACAAACCATGACAATATAAAAAAGTAAAATTACAATACAGATTGTGAAAAATTGATGTGTGAAAAATGTGACAGACTAAAACGCAGTGTATTTATGTTGCACCATCACTTTCTCCCTTTAATGGGGGGAAAACAATTAGGAGATATTGGCTTTGCAACAGTTAAATGTTCAATTCATATCAGAGGAAATTGTAACTACCCTGTACTGCAGTTCCCTAATGTCTTTTCTCCTTCAAGCTCGAGTCCACTAATATCACTAATATTGACAAGTTGGGGAAAAATCACTGCAACTTGGCTAAATGAAGAGGCGTTTGGAGCAATTTGGATCTACTACACCATTTTGCCATCAATTTTGTCGAACATACCAACTACACTCATCTTGGATCAGCATTCACAGTCAACTCTAAAAACAATCCACTCGTTTACACGCAACACAGCTGAGAAATACTGTGAAGACTGGTGCTATATGAAATAGGCAGAGCAGTTTTGTAAGTTGTTCTTCCAGGTGAATTCAATTACTTTATATTTTCTGTCTTCAGTAGGATTAAATTAATCCAGCATCGACCGACGAACGAGGTTGCCTTGTTTTTATGCCTCTCACAAATAAAACATAATATAGAGTAGTTTTTCTATTTCGATTCAGGTATTTTACTGTCATTATTTTAATGTGTAGCGCGGATTGTACGATTATTTAAAACAAGAAAAAAACATCCTGTCCAGGGCTCATATGCAACAATTTGCTTATGCGTCAGCACATTTTATAACCTGAAATCGATTAGTTAAGAGTAGTTGAGGTGATGTTTAAGTATACGGTACTTATTTGAGCTGTCATATATTAGGTTTACCATCTGACACGAATGCCTATTTCAAAGCAAACCATTTTGCCTTTGCACGGCGGCGTTACAGCACCATATCTTAGTGTACAGCGCCACCTTGGATATCACGCCCCCAAGCGCTCTTAATTCGTCTACAAGAGCAGACTGTATGGGTATCATTCATGAACACCGTCTATAATCCTACAGATAAACCTTCTTTAGTCGTGAATATGGTTTAGAGATATTGTGATCTTGAGCCAAATAACAAGCCTCTCTTCTTCGCCACGCGAAGACAGAAGTCTATCCGTCTCTAGGACACCGGTCTATGCGCGAAGACGACCCTGGAATGCTGGATCTCTCAAGGTTAATGTCCTCGAGGCCACCATATATGCGTTCGTATATGGTGGCCGTCTTTTTGACGACATTGTGGATATTCTTTGGCGGTAAGGAGAATATTTTTCTTCTCCTTCATATTAAATCTTTAATTTTGATATTATGATTATTACCATTACTATTTTAATCAAAGGTTTCGCCTCTAAATCATGGAGCTGGATTTGTCGCAGTCCCATTATACTCTAGAAAAGGTACGCCTGTAATTTGGTTAAAATATGAAACATAATATATCTATAGTATATAGCGTTTTGATTGCCTAAACCAACTCTTGGTTTTGAGTCCTAAAAACCTCTGTAAAGGCTTCCCCCAATTGCTCAATCATACAACTCTTTGTGAGGACTCACGTTTTTTAAGCAACACGTGTTATAAGAAGAAAGGAAGTTATGTTTTAGAGTATTGTTACGTTAACAATCTCCTGTGATCACTGGACAGAACTGTATAATAGTCTGTCAGATTCCACCTTGCACTCGTTATATATGACATCTTATTTATATGTATTTGTTCTTCGTGTTAACCCCCAAGGTTTGAAGAAAGCATAAACTACTTTCTTCAAACGTTTTATAGAGCTAAGTAAAAGTGACTATAAACACATTAAGGTTTCGTGATAATCTCGTGACGAGGCAAAATAATGGAAAGCTCCATTCCAAATCGTGCAGAAAACAGACTCCGTCATGATAGCTGGGACGTAAACTGTTTGCCTGACGCAGATAAAAAAAGTTGAATTAAATCTCGAGGATTATTTGGTTGCGTGCAGATTGCACGACTGCAAACAGATAGGGTCTAACATTCAGTACAAACTAGACGTGAATGTGTGAAATTGTCACAAACATCACAAGAAAAGGTATCCGACGTTTTACTCATTTTGTAACAATACTTATATTGAACAGTAATGGAATTGTGAGTCCCTAAAGTTACTGTCCTGTTACATTATCTTCCTTCCGGTAATGCAATGGTTAACAACAACAATAATAATAATAATAATTAATAAATAATAATAAGAGTAGTGCTTGAAAAGCACTATATTGTTATCCAATTTTTTGTTTTTACAACACATTTCTACATTTTTGGACTCGATCGGATGTATAGAATTGAATAAAATTTAGATAAAAAAATTGTACCCCCTCCCCATTGAAATGAATGGTGGAATGTTCAGAATTACAAATCTCAACTGTGATTTTAGAGCAGGAAAAAAATTTCTCCATTTTTTCTTCTGAATAAACTGCTATAAAATCCTTACACTTTCACCTAGAAAATCCATTTAAATTTCAAATGATAGAAAATCCTGTCCTTTCTGACACATCAAAATATCCTATCAAATATCCCATTTTATAGTTTTAGAGTTATGAGCATTTGTTTGGCACTAGGCACTGAAAACCTCATTGAGTCTCATGTTAATTTTTCAAAATCAGAATTGGCTTTTTCCCAATTTTTCTGTGTGTATAATCAGACATTTCTGTCTCAATCCACACAAAATTACATGAAAATCATCTTCAAGGGTCCGCTCTCTTCAGATAAGCCATATCTTATATATTTTCTGAATTATGACACTTTGTTCGGAGGGTGTGAATCGGGCTCTTACGTGGCTTGTCAACTAAGAATTGTTCTCTAATTTTGATCAGTGTTCTTTTTCAATTAAATCTTTTTTCAATTAAGTTTTTAATGCTGTAAAT
>JAOXYF010000013.1:6212016-6222756 GCA_028565775.1 Sternarchorhynchus goeldii | reverse complement strand
GTGTGTGTGTGTGTGTGTGTGTGTGTGTGTGTGTGTGTGTGTGTGTGTATATATGTGTGTCAAAATATATAACAAAAATAAATAATAGGCTTTGAAGGAAAACTTGGTTTTTCAGTAGGTGCCTCACTGAGGACAGCAAAATTACTTGATGTGTAGACAGCAGAGGAGTTGTGTTCTCATGAGCAAGCCTTAGCAATAGCATTGGCTTTGCGGCAATGCCCTGTGATTTTATGATTATGATTAGTTGGGCTACATTTATGCTATTAATTAACACAAAATAGTTTATTAATCAAACTAAGATTTAAACACGAGATACCTTTTGAACTGGTTATTCATTGACAGGCTGCATGAAGAATGTGCTCTCGTGCACAAATACATAATAATTCACAAAGATGTGTGGATGATTGTGTGAGAGTGTTACACCCTTGTCTAGGCTGTGGAACGCAACAGGGAAGAGCTAAAGGGAAACGGGGCGATTAGAATATGTACAGTGTAATTGATTTGCAAGGTAATAACCTGTACAAGAAACCAAAATAAAATAAAATATAAAACTCTACCCTAACTTCCTAACGAAACCCAGGAAATCACAGGTTAAACAAAAGAGCGTCGTGTTCCCTACTCACCCGATCCACTAAATGCAATGTACATGACTATGCACCATATACCGAAGCAAATATACACCAGCGACCGAAATCCGAATAACAGCAACTAGAACCGTAATCAAAGTCAAAAGCATACTCAATACATGCGAAAACTAAACACAATTAGCGAAACGTATACCAGTAACAAGATCGGTCTGATGGAGAATGCTCTTCCTTTGTATCTTCCGGGCGGGTCTTGTATTCCACTATCACTTAGGTGGCACGTCGCATCAACCAATCGAGAGCAATGGCGGAAACATCCGAGGAAGGCGTGGCAAAAGGGGGAGGAAGATACATTTGGGTGGATACACCCCGCACATACAAGCAAGAGACTACGTACGGTCGTAACAGAGAGAGAGAGGGCATATACCGATTTCTGTAACTTGATCACACACCGTACTTGCACATTCAGTGGACAGACACAATCTTACATACACATTTACTTCTACAACTTGAATGAGCTAATTTGTAACACTACATAAACATACCTGTTTTCAGAGGTAATATGGATATCCTGAAGCAATGTAAGGTAAGCTGGGTTTATCCTACCTCTCTGCTCTGCTTGTATGGATTCTTGAGCACTGTCAAACCTCTGGAGCCATTCCTTATTCCATACCTGACTGGACCTGACAAGAACTTTACCATGGAGCAGGTACAGTAAAGCATGTTCAGCAGTCACAGAGTGATTTTCCTGTGATAAAATATAGTTAATATAAGTAGCAGTTGACTGTAATTTAACTAATGACAAGGCACAATATATATGTTTTATTGTATTTTCTTAGGACTTTGTACTATGACAAGTTCATAGATACAACGTTATGACTTTTGAACTACTGATATTGAGGTATAGTAATTAGTATGGGAAGTGCATGGGGAAAAGAGTCCAGAAGTCTCATGTGCCAGTAAACAGGAGACTGTATTGTGGCGTCTCATATGAAAACTGGGAGAAATACATACATTGTTACCAGAATTCCCATTAATCGTTGTGCTGTAAATGTATTTCTCACAAAAGTATGAAATTGAAAAGGTTCTGCAGAATTAATGTTTTTTTAACTTTGTTTCCCTTGTAATTTAAGTAGACTTAAAACATACTTGAATGCTTGTCTATGAAACAACATGCAATATACTTGAAAATTTTATGATGGCAAAAAAGTAAAAATTGTAGATAGAGTCTCTCATAGTTGTAAGGGTTGTGAATCTGTAATACTCTTTGTCTTTGTGGACTACGTCTACATGGTGATGCGGGTCTTTTTACCTTATGTAGTAACTTCTGAATAAGCTTTAGAGAAGAAGGATCACCACCTTCTTACCAACACATTTTCTTCCAAATGTTACAAGGCCTTTGTTTTGCTAAGACTACAATGTAATAATTATTAATATTAACGACAGGCAATATATTATTTAATGTTACATTCAATCAATGGGATATCAGCTGTATCAGAAAAGGGACCTCTCTCATATGCAGGGAGCTTGTTATGGTTAGACAGTATACACTACACATAACAACCAACATAATACATCAAAAAGGGATTATTGAATAAACAACAAAACTCAGGTGTAACAGAGTATAATCACATTGCTGGTGTATTAAGATGGCTAATATACCGGTAGGAAAATAAAATAATGGAATACTAGGTATGCCAAACAAACAAGCCCAACTCAAATGGGGCAGTGATAGCTCAGTGGTTAATACACTTACCTACTAATCATAAGCTAGTTCAAGCGCCACCACAGCAAGCTGCCACTGTTGGTCCCATGATGCCTTTAATCCTTGCTTCAGTCTTTAATTGTAAGTTGCTTTGGATAAAAGCAATACACACAGGGGAGCTGCGATTTGTCAAGGTTAGAGCTGAGGAAAGGTTTGATAGGTCTACACCAAGGAAGATAAACTCAATACCATTAGTTTCACATATGTTTTTGATGTGCCAGAAACAGGCTGTGAAATAAAATGCAACAGCATATTTTCTGTTGCTTTGTGATAATTAAACATTTGTTTAAATGATTGGTCAACCAAATCAAGCTTGCACTGTCTATCTCCCCAGGTAACTAATAGGATATTTCCAGTTTGGACATACTCTTATCTGGCTGTGCTGGTCCCTGTGTTCCTGCTCACTGATTGGCTGCGCTACAAGCCTGTGGTTGTGTTCCAGTGCCTCATGCTGTTTGTTACCACAGCTATGTTATTGTGGTCACAAGGTGTTGGGATGATGCAGGCTATGCAGTTTGTGTATGGACTTGTGACATCCTGTGAGGTTGCCTACTTCTCCTATATCTACAGTGTGGTGGATTTGCAGCACTACCTTAAAGCAACTTCATACTGCCGCACAGCTCAACTGCTGGGCTACACTGTGGGTTCTGTGCTAGGACAGATCCTGGTCTCATTCAGCCTGTTGTCTTATTACTACATACTAATATTCACATTAGTGCTAATCTCTATTGCGCTGGTGACCTCATTCTTCCTGCCAATGCCTAAAACCAGTATGTTCTTTCATCATGGTGGGAAGAGAAGTAACTTACATGAAGGTCAAGGAAAGTCATTTGAAATATTTAAAGTGGAAACAGATGAAATTGGAACTACTGGAGGTTGTGACATTTCCTGTGTACAGAACTTTCCTGAGCCTAACAGGAAATATTCACAGGAGATTCAGGCAAGGAATCTGCAGAGCTGTGGAGCAGTGTCCAGTTCAGACTCAATCACAACAGGTAAAAAATAGTTTTCATACTGTTTTTAATTAGACCATTAGAAAGCAATAAGTATGTAGTTAGAACAACACTATAATGATAACAACAATAATAATAATAATAACAATAATAATACTCTATTATTGTAAATAAACAATCATAAAAATATATAATCTAAAATAAAAGATGCAATAAAAGCTGGTCTAAGCTATGCTGCCCTCACAGGTGCATTCCTATTACACAGGACAGGTAGACAACTAATGAACAGCTAGTATTCTTTAATAAACACCAAAGCTTGACTTAGCTAAATGTTTTTGCTTTGTAAACCTGAAAATACAAACACAAAATGTCTGTGTATCAGAGCTCTTACAGTGAAAAGTGAAAACATAACATTTCTTAGCAAATAGCTGAGAAAGGAGCAAGGCTATCTACTATTACAAACCATTACAATTCACTACACTACTAATTTACTATACTGTTAAATAGTTGAACATTTTTAGCAACATTTTTAGCAACTTATGTTCTATTAACTCAAAAACAACCATTATGTGGCAGTATATAGAAAGAACAGCAAACCCCTACATTTTTGTCCTTTACATTTGCCTTGTCAACATCCAGTGGTCTTCTTGGTGCAGCTATGTATGGAGTTCCTTCCCATGGTCCAGTTTTCTTCAATGTCAGCTAGTTCATCGTATGGTCACGGGTCTTCTTTGATGTTTCATCTTCACTTTGAGACTTGCCCCCTTTAGATATTGATACAAACAGATGTCCACAGGCCTGATACACTTGAGAATTGCTGAGAGATGTTCTCCATCTGTGGTTGATGCATATATGGTCAATCTTGTTGAGAAAGACATCGTTCAGAGGCTTCCTGACTTTTTATGGATGCACCAAAGTTGGAAGTATGTGTTTCCAAGACAGAGGCCTTTGTGATTGCAGAAAGAGGCCATTATCACTTTTAATGTTCACTATTATTACTTAAGCATTTGGATGATATGAATGGCTGAGCAGTTCTTTCCTATATAGGTAGGCATGCAAATCTATATAGGTAGGTATGCAAATATATGTATACCCTGAGACCAATAAATACACATACATACATATGTAATGATGACTGAACGATCAATTTCCATCTTAACGTTTAACGCAGTCCACAGCGGCCTCCGGAGTCTGTCAGCTGAGCAACTCTTTGACTGTAACCTTCCACTGAACAAACTCCTCTGCTTCCTGATGATAGTGTGTCATTATCCATGATGAAAAGCAGTTTATCCAAAGTCCTTTTCTCTGTCACTGTTGATAGAGAACACAGCTTTTCTTGTCCTTCCTCCTGATGCTACTTCCCCAGCAAACACCACAGCATAAAAGAGAATGCTGGCAACTTTAGAATGGTAAAAACATCTGCAGGAGTTTTCTAGAGATGTTGAAGGCCTCCTCAGGAAATATAGATGGTTTTGCCCATTCCTGTACAGAGTGTATGTGTACACTGACCATTCTGGTTGCAGACCAAGGTAATTACAGGTCCTAACAACCCCCTCAATGCAGACCAACTGTGGGCATAGTCCAGACCTAAAAAAGCCCAGCACCTTCTTCTTAGTCTTGGATGTGTTCAGGTGCAGTTGGTTCAGTGGGCACCATGCAACAAAATCATCCACCAGTCTCCTGTACTCGTCCTCTTGTCCATTCTTGATACACTCAAGAATGGCCATGTCATCTGAGAATTTCTGTATATGACATCTCAGAGTTGTACTGAAAGTCAGATATGTAGAGTGTGAACAGGAAAGGAGAGAGCACAGTCCAGTGTGTGGTTAACCTGCTTCCTGTCCAGCTTGTCTGTCAGTAGAAAGGGCTGTATAGTGTTAAAGGCACTGGAAAAAAACATTATTATATTAAATCATAGAAGCTTAATATGAAACAATAAAATGCTGTATTTTGTTGTCAGTGATGCTTGACCCCTGCCTACCTTGTCTGTAATGTTTGCCTCTTGCCCTACAATTCTCAGTAAAATTCTGCACATGGGTCCTAACTCAGTGTCCAAGCATGCATTGTCGCATTTGTCTATATTGTATACATCTATTAGAATACATGTAAAAACTGTTAAAAATAAATATCAATTTATAAAATATCTATAAATGAACAAATTGTATAAAAAAAGATAAATAGTGATTCCTTCATATATCATCCCTGTGTTGTCATTTTTTAAACATAAAGTTTTTAAAGATGGCAACAAATTGTTCAACCTGTTGATAGAGCTCAACCTGTTGATAGAGCTCAGTAAGGCAAAACCCTAGGGTTAGGGTTACGGTGCCATTGGTCGGATGACTGGAGTCGTCAAAGGGTTTTTAGGATATGCAGTATAAGGTAAAAAGTAATCTTATATGGTAAAAACTCTTTCTCTGAGAACTGACTTTATACTCTGATCTTGATAGCAGCACCTGAAGGTTGCTGTGGAATTCTACTGCAGCTATGGAGGGATTTCCTAGAATGCTACACTACCCAGGAATTGCTGTACTGGTCGGCATGGTGGGCAATGGCCACCTGTGGCTACAACCAAACCGTCAACTACATTCAGTCTCTGTGGGAGCATATAGAACCGTCCAGCAACTTCACAGTCTACAATGGTGGAGTGGAGGCTGTCTCAAGCTTGTTTGGTGAGCAAGAACCAAACCAGTTCTTGGATGTCTCTCTGCTTTTGTATTCCTGCTTTGATAAACAAGGCCATCAAAATTGACTGAGCATTGTTTTTTTGTTGTGGTAGGAACAGCAACAGAGTCAAAATAGTTGACTAAGTTTAAAACTTATGCTCCATTAAAAGGCTAACATTGTGAAATACTGCCTAATCAGCTCTTAGCAGACTGTTGGTCATCCATAAGTTGTAATAATATGTGCAAAAATATTAAATCATAACCATATAATGTCAGACAACCAAAATGTCAGATTTGTGTTTTTCATGCACATAGGTGCTACAGCAGCATATGGTATTGGCTTTGCTCCAATTGACTGGACCCGATGGGGTGAGATGGCTCTTGGTTTCCTTTCTGGTTTTGGAGGTGGTGCTCTCTATGTCATGGTTTTTACTGCCAATATCTGGATTTGTTATGCTGGATACATCATCTTTAAGAGCCTCTACATGCTCCTCATCACCATCGCTATGTAAGAGCTAATTTGTTGATTGTGCAGTAACAAATAGTTGATCAGTATTTTTAGTGTAAATTGTGCCATTCATTTTTAGTCTAATCACACTGTATTCAAAATATTGGTAGACCTGAATTTCCCTCATGTTAATGCTGCATAAAAACCCCAAGTCCTATGTGTTTTTTTTATAAGTTCATTACAGAGCTGTAAAATTAAACTTGATTACAAGTAAGCTAAAGCTACTGTACATTGAATGTCATAACACCAAAAAACTAAAAATACAGTGTAAACCAGCTTTAATAAGCCAGCTTTCAGAGTAAACCAGTAAACATCTGACAGTAAACCTCAGTTACAGCAGGCTATTAATTATAGCAAAGAACTTTGTAAAATTGATTAAGCATATTGCAGTGCTATTTATAACACAGGAGTAAGTATAATTTGGAGTCAGATAAACGTAATAAGTTTTACACACCTTAAACTTTTGTTCGCTTAAACATATTTCTGTCATTGGTTGTAGGTAGGCAAAGTTTATTAAGTAAATAAAATAACTAAAAATCCCTACAAAGCTATAGATTCAGATGTCTTGCTCAAATGAGGATTTCATACACATTATAAATCATTTAACTGCCTGTGGCTGTTTTTCTGTAAATTGTATTCACTGAAATTGTAAGTAAATACTTTGTTTTGGTTTGGAGATCTAATGAATGCTCAGTGGCAAGACCAAGAAACAGAGAGTGTTTACTAGAATAGAATCTTCACCTTACAAATGTACTCTTTCAAACATGACATGTAAAACATTTGTTTGATTAACATAGATTAATCCAAATCACCTGTAGTGTGCTTTAATTTCAGGTTTTTAGTTTTCTACTTTTGATTCTTGGATTGAGACGAAATGAAATACTGTAGCAACCATAGATCCACACATCTACATAAATGGATCCAATTTAAGCAACAATACCTTTTTTACAGTGCAAATCAATGATGGCAATAAATACATAATATAAAAGCAAAATAAAGGTATTACAGAGTAGCAATAAAAATTGTTAAGTTAGACAATATCTCACAAAAGTGAGTACACCCCTCACCTTTTGTAAATATTTTATTAATATTAAATATTATATAATATTATATTATATTTTATTATAACTTTCCATGTATTTTATACAATATATTCAATGTACAGCTTGTATAACAATGTAGATTTGTTGTGCCAACGCCTCCAAGACAACCACTTCCTTACTAAAGAAACTGAGCGTAAAAGTGCTGGACTGGCTGAGCATGTCTCCAGACCTCAACCCTATTGAGTATCTGTGGGTCATCCTCAAATGGAAGGTAGAGCAGCGCAAGGTCTCTAACATCCATCAACTCCGTGATGTCGTCACGGAGGAGTGGACGATGATTCCAGTGGCAACCTGTGAAGCTCTAATGAGCTTCCTAAGAGAGTTAAGGCTCACTATTATTACCTCTTCTCTGAGCCTAGGCTACATCCCCAAATCAATATCACTAAATCTGCCTTTTTCCATTTACGTAATATTGCTAAACTGAGACATTTACTTTCTTTATCAGATGCAAAAAACTGGTCCATGCTTTTATCTCATTGAGATTGGAGTACTGTAATGGTCTTCTAATTGGATGCTCTAAAAAGTCCCTAATGAAACTCCAAATCGTACAGAATGCAGAAGCCAGAGTCCTAACTAGAGCTAGAAAATTCGACCACATTAGTCCTGCTCTCTCAGCATTGCACTGGCTCCCAATTAAATATCAAATTGATTAAAAACACTTTATATTGTTGACATATAAAGCGCTAAATTGTCTGCCCCACAATATATGAATGAACTAATTGCATACTATAACTCACCTCGCTTGCTGTGCTCTCAGAATGCAGGGTTTCTCTTAGTTCCTAGAGTTAGCATGACTACAGCCAGAGGTAGACCCTTCTCCTTCAAAGCTATGGAACAATCTTCCAGCTTCTATCCGAGATTTAGAAACAGTTCCAATCTTTAAATCTAGGCTTAAGAATCACTTATTTATTCAAGCCTTTAGTTAATCCACTGCATATGAAGGTGCAGAGCCTGGGACTTTTGGTAATCTGAGATGTTGATGCTGTCATCCAGCCACATCATGCATTGACTCTAGTTTGTGACAGTGATTTGGGTGGAAAGCAACAACTCACTGAAACCTGATGACTGTGGCCACCTTTAGTTGTGCTGCTATAGATAAGCCTGCCAGAACCACATGTTATTCACTGGCACATGTACCTGCATTTTGTATCCTGCTTACATGTTTCTACAAAGACAATACCTTTCTACAAGGCAACATCCATTTTGGAGGGACTGCTCAGTCTAGACATTATAAATATGGAATTCTACTAGTTGGACTGCGTAATGGAGGATGGCTTTCCTTCTGAGTCTTGGTCCTCCCAAGGTTTCTTCCTAATCCCAGCATAGGGAGTTTTTCCTTGTTGTCCCTGGCTTGCTCATTAGGGACTTGGACCCATGCATTTGTAAAGCTGCTTTGTGACTGCATTTGCTGTAAAAGTGCTATATGAATAAATTTGATTTAGACTTTTTTGACCCATGAAATGATAAAATATTTACAAAAATGTGAGGGGTGCACTCACTTGATGCTGTATATGCTACTTGATAGCATAGCATTAATGGCTACATGGTCATGTTTAGTATTCCATCTATTTGGCAGGTTCCGGGTTGCCGCAGGACTGCCTACAGAGCGCTATGCCCTGGTATTTGGGACAAACACCTTCATTGCTCTCATCTTGCAGACTATTCTCACCTCTGTTGTGGTGGACAGTACAGGCTTTGGCCTGGGCGTGGTCCCTCAGGTGAGTAACCTAGAGGTTACTTTAAATGTTCACTTCTGACCAATTTTGAGATTTAATGGGTTTTATGTGACATTGTAGCATACCTAATTGAAAAGCCTTTTTCAAAGCTACACTTGAATGAAAATCTCACATTAATTAGTAAGTTTGGCCAACTCCATTTGTAAATATTATATTGTAAATATTAACAAAAAAAATTGTACGTTACTGGGTAGTTTATTTAAGATGAACTATGCAAGGTAACATTCAGCCTTCAGTATACATACCATTGTTGTTTCAATTAGCGATGCATTGTGAGAACTGCCAAGCAGCTGTCTGTAATTACATTTTTTTCCTGGGGTGGGCTACCCAATTGATGCACTATATTCATCTGAAAAAAAGCAATCCATCCCATCTCAGGTTTATTAAAATGTAGCACTACTGACTTTAAAAGTTATGCTACATAATCTACCAGATTAGTGCCCATCCCTTTAAACACCTCCTGTATGAAACTGACGATAGGCAATATGCAAATACAAGCTTTCTTCCATTTATGGCATTGGTCTGACACTTTTATCCAGAACAACTTACAATTGTGACTAATACATCTTGAGCAGATGAGGGCTTTTGTTCAGGAGCCCAACAGTGGCAGCTTGGCAGAGGTGGGGTTTGAACCTACAACCTTCTGATTACTAGTCAAGTACCTTAACCATTGCTCTACTTGAAACAGGACAAAAAGAAGAGTTAATGTGAAGACTTACAGTATATGCTGTCAGCTCTCAGCCTTAGCTAACTATCTAAATGTACTGATTTTGTACTTTTTTTTAGATTTGTTAGCCCTCATAACTGAATTAAACCTGGTATATAGGTTTGTCAAAGAATTAATGACGACTTCTCCACTGTTCTTAGTACATTATGTTATATAGTACATAATGTTTAGCTCAACTCTGGCCCTTCTAGAGGAAAAACATTTTGTAGTTAGATAAACCATTAGATAAAAAAAAAAAACCTTAGGGATGCCTCAGGTCACTCCCACAAACCTTTGGGATGCCCCAAAATGATGACATAACATAATTCTAAACACTATAATTAAGTTTTTCTTTTAAAAATAAGTGTGGAAAACGGGTCGGCTCTCGATACATTGTAAAAATGGTTTCCTTTTTTTTTTTTTAAGATTTGTAGTGAGTCTTTCAGAGGGAAAACCAATGCTTTATTGAAATTTGGGTTCTGTCCAATTCAGCAGTATAACCTTTTTGGTAATAATGAGTGATATTAGCATAAAACATCTGAGGTGGTTGGGTGCAGAGCATGAAGAGTAAGATACAGTGGAACAAAAAGCATGACAAAGCATGATAATGATTGTCTGTTAAATCTGGGCAGTATGAGCAGGCATCCCAATTCGACCCTCCCTCCCTCCTCCCTCTGTGATTGCTTACAGGAAGTCAAGTCTTGGTTTTCCTCAAATTTTCT
>JAOXYF010000013.1:6139436-6170535 GCA_028565775.1 Sternarchorhynchus goeldii | reverse complement strand
AGGGCTGAGCTAATTTGTCGTGTGAACCCTGAAGGTACTCTGTGTCTGTCGGACTGAACAGAGACTAAAACCTAACAGTAAGTAGGACAGAGCTCAATAGAGCAGCTTCATATTGTAATACCAGTATGTTCTCAAAATAAACTGTGAGATCATGGTGATGATGGGGAGTCCTTGGGATGTACAGAAGCTCAGCTTTACTGAGATTAAGCTTCAAGTTTTGGGCTGTCACCCATGAAGCAATGTCTGTCAAGTATGCTGAAATGCATCCTGAAACTTGATCTGAAGGAGGAAAGAAAAAAAAAATGACTTGGGATTCAGTTGGGTATTAGTTGGGATTCAGCTACCCTTAGGTCCTTCCTGTGAAAACTCTTTAGAAACAATACACATATGACTGTAGGGAATATTTAGTAACAATATTCCCTACAGTCATATGTGTAGTAGTTTTTGTTGAATTGACACTGTGGACTAGAAGAATTGTAACTACATAAAACATACACTACAAGTGTGGTTTCATTCATGTCACTTGAATGCGCAAAGATGATAAAGAAAATAGATAATTTGAAATGTGCTAAGGTTGCTCTATCAGTTTCTTCTGCCAGATACCTTTGCAGATCTTGGAACTCTGCATACTAGCCCATCAGTAGATCTGATGGCAATTTATACTGAAGCAATTATTTCCGTTAGAAGCTAAAGCTGGTCCAGGTGGTTGTTATAGATATGTGCATAGTGAGTGCTACAGTGTAAGGGATGAATGGGGAGAATGTGCATGTGTGTTGTCAGAGTAGCTTTTTATCAATCAAGTGTATTTCAATGAGCAAATTTCAAATCCTTTAAACAGTTCGCCTGCAATAATCGCAAAAAACTGGAGGACAATATCAAGAAAACATATGAGGAATATTAATACAGTGTTTTGCAGGTGCCTATAATTATTAATTATATAAGTTATTTGTTTAGCCAGTGTCAATCTATCCCCTCCCTGGATGTTCTAAAAAGGTTTGCCAGGCAGGCTGCAAATCTCAAATCATACTTATAATCGAAGATGATGGCTAACTTATTTGGAAGATTATTCCATAACTGTGGGGCTTTGTAAGAGAAAGATCTGCCACCAGCTTTATTCTTCATAATCTGAGTTACCCACAAATAACCAGCACCTTTTGATCAAAGTGCATCATGTAGTGACATTATATTTGTTAACTTTTTGAGTCACATTGTAGTATTAATACCAGCTCGTCCCCTCATTATTGTATAATGTGCTCAATAACTACTGCAACACAATTTATTGAACGCCTTCCAGACTTAACTGCTTTAGTTTGCTCTCCATCAGATCCAGTGGAGTTAGACAGGCTAACCGACTGTTTGGAAAATACTTGTAGATCAACTCTAGAGATAGTAGTACTGCTCAAACTAAAAAAGCTCATTCCATGGGACAACAATCAAACTCATAACTTAAAACAAGTAGTACATAAATTAGAGCAGAAATGGCAATTGACTATGTTTGACGTATTTCACTGTACCTGGAAAGATCAAAAGAGTACCAAAGGGCTCTCACTAAAGCACGCTCAGCATAGTTTGCCTCACTAATGGAGAATAACAAAAATAATCCTAGATTTGTTTTTAGCATTAAATCTGTTATTTTCTGTCTTGCTGTCTTTGGGACCAGGAGGAGAACCTCTCTGTTTTGAGAACCTCTGTTTTGATGAAATTTTGTGGCATCTAGACATTCACATCTCTTATGCAGGCTTCTATTTTCTCTGATATAGGTCTGTCATCAGGTTAGGCTGATATGTATAGCTGGATATCATCTTCTCAGCAGTAAAAGTTGACACCATGCTTGCTTATAACTGTACCCAGTTGTAGCCTCAAGGCACCCCCAAGTCTGTTACCTTCTGGTTCTGTCCTTTTAGCTAGGCTGTAATAGTTAATTGCCAGAGTTGCTGCCATGCTTCTGAAATGTCTATATTTTATGTTCCATATTTAGTCCCATACAGAACTCTCTCTTTACTTTTACCGAGCTAATGGCTGTCTCCCCATCTTGATACTAAATAAGGATTGATAATCCTCTTTATATAGCCTGCTCTTTATATAGGCTGCCCTTTATATAGCCTGCTCTTTATATAACCCGCTCTTTATATAGCCTGCTCTTTATATAGGCTACTCTTTATATAACCTGCTCTTTACATAGCCTGCTCTTTATATAACCTGCTCTTTATATAACCTGCTCTTTATATAGGCTGCTCTTTATATAGCCTGCTCTTTATATAACATGCTCTTTATATAGCCACAAACAGACACCCATGCACAGTACACACCCCAAGACGAAAGTCGTAACAAGAATGGACACCACAGCTATTCTCAGAAAGTCTTCAAGATTATCAAAATGAATATTAAAGTCTCCAACAAGTAATGCTTTGTTCACAGAAATGACCAGATTTGAGATGAAATCTCCAAATTCATAAAGTAATTCAGAGTATGGCCCTGGAGGTCTGTACATAATAAATAGTGAGATAAAATGAGTAGACTTAGTGGGTACATATGTTATGGTAGTATAAAGAACCTCAAATGTGGTAAATTTATGCTGAAGTTTTTGTGCGACACTCAGATCATCATTATGATGTGTAACACTCAGATCATCACCAGTTTCCCAATCTGAAGACGCAGGGAAGCAACCCTCTCATCTACTGAAGAAAACTCCAATGTACAGAGGGTGAATCAGGGAGCAATGAGTAAGTCCACTCCTGCCTGACGACTCTTACTCAGAATGGAATGAGGGTCCAGACCCTCTCAAGGGTTTTCCCAGAGCTCACACTATGTGTCAGGGTGAGACCAACTGTATCTAGTTGGTATCTCTCAACCTCACACAACAAATCCGGCTCCTTTCCCACTAGAGAAACAGCCAGTTTCAGTAGCTGAGGATTGAAACACCAAAGCTCCTCTAGACCTGACTCCATGGCAAGGCTCCAGTAGCCCTAATCCGGGCGAGGGAAGCTGGGTCCCATTTGTTATCGCCATAGGTGTTTTGCCTTGGGACACCTTACCTGGAGCTTTCACCACCAACAAGGATCATGCAAGCATGCAAACCCCTTCACCATGGTAAGGTTCCAAGGAGGGGCGTTTTAGGGTGTATAGCCTGTAAATAAACTATTGTTGCTAGGAACAAAACAGTTTGGGGTATATAGCCTGTAAATAAATTATTGTTGCTAGGAACAAAACGGTTTTGAACTGGCACTTTATTGACACTGTTACAGTCAGGATGCTATTTTGAAGTTTAACTGGGAGCACATCTAGTACTAAGAGGTTTAAAAGGTTTTATTTATTTTATTTCTATATTTAAAAGTTTTTATATTTAGTAAAATATCACCCCGTTGATCTCTGTCATTACCTATAATTGGCCTAGCTCTAAGTCTATCCACTTTATGTAATAGTTTTCCAGTATAACTCAATTTGAAACCATGAAACCATTTGTTACCGTATTCCCCCCTTTCATTTCTAAACCTATAATATTACAGTTATTATAACTTATTATTAGTTATAAGTACCCACAAATCCAACTTTACATATTCTTAAAAATTACATTGATTTTATAATTGTTTATTATTGCTAGATTACTTCATATATCTCATTACTTTAAAAATAATTACTTAACTCAATGATGCAGCATCTACAGTGATGCAGACCCTATACCGGTCTGTTATGGTGAAGAGAGAGTTGAGCCAAAAGGCAAAGCTCTCAATTTAGTAGTCAGTCTACATTCCTTCAAAATTATCAAAATGAATATTAAAGGGAGAGGGAGGCCTAAGCCTGTTTGCTTAGGCTTCTACCCCTATGACCTGAACCTGGATAAGCGGTAGGAGATGGATGGATGGACGGATGGATGGATGGATGCTTAACTGTAAAGGGTAAAATAGGAAGCTCACAGTTAAGCCACAGGGGTGGCTTTAGTTATAGTTACAGTAACATTTTTCAGTGCACATTTGTGCTTCAACGTTCTGAAAACTGAGTATGAGATACAAGATTCTGTGTGTGTGTGTGTGTGTGTGTGTGCACATGCATGAACAGAGAGGGGACACTGAAAGCCTTGTAATGCATCTGTTGTTTAAAGTCTTGTGGTGTATTTGTGTTTGTAGCTGAACTTATGTTGTCTGTAGAAAGTGCAGAATTATGTTATGATAAGTCTGCCTCAAATTATGTGTTTGTTTAGGAACAGAATGCAGACTGCAGTTCCTTAAATGAATCATATCAATGTTTTTCCTCCATCCTTTTTCCCCTCTTGCTCCTCACGAAGGTCTGCCTCAAGTTTAATGCGCACAGAGAGCACCTGAGCCCGCAACACATGCAGACATACACAAAAACATTCATCAGAGGAAATAAACTAGCAGCTTCTCTCTAAAAATATTACTCTTTCCCATTGGATTTGGGTACAAAGGACTCACCACATACAAATTCTGATTAAAAGAAAAAAATTTGCATAAATTGAGTAAGGTTAGGTAATGGCACGGTTTAATGTGGTCTTTTAAATTACTCCTCTTTATCTGCATAAACAAATAAACAAACACACACCTTGGCTTCAAAGAAGTTATGAGCAACCTGCTTGATGTCTTCAGCTGAGACATCAACCTCAGAAAGGCGAGCAAGAGCGTTCAGAACACTTTCCTCATGCAGCTCACCTGCTGCTGCCCTCCGGAAAATGAGCAAGAACTGGTGAATGAATGACCAAACATTTCTTAACACTCCATGACACTTTTACAGTAAACACACAACTTCCAGACATACACCGGTGAGAAGCAGCACCCAACTGCACATCACATACTCCCAACCAGAAACAGTCCCCTGGGGGACTGCATCAGACACAGAAGGGGAGACAGGATTACATCCAGGACAGAGCAGCATCCAACACACACCAGAGCAACTCTTATGGTACTCATCACAAGGCACACAAGGACAAGTTTTAGTGGAGAAGTCAATTTATCTAACCTAACCTAATGTTTTTGGAAAGTGGGAGGAAACTAGAGACCCTGGAGGAAACCCAGACAAACACTGGAAGAACATGGAAACTCCGCCCAGATGGGGATTCTAGTACGGAGAGGCATATATGCTAACCACCAAGCCACCCTGTCATGCAAAACAACAGAGACTGCATAAAAAAATAGGCAGAGTACCCTTTGAGCGGCACTCAAAATGGCTAAAAAACACTGTCAGTATGTGCAAGTAATATTCAGACAGTTTACTGTTTAGAAGCAGGTTGATATATTTTCTGTCCTTTTCCAAGTATAGGAAAATAGGCTTCGAGTATTATATGCTACAGATGTGAGAAATAGAAGTTGAAAAATGCTGGGTTAACCTTTTATTTAACTATTATAATACTCTATGGTGAACAGTCATGCAAAAACCCAACAATTTAAAATACATAAACACAAGCAAGATGAAAAACAATAAAAGCTTTTCTTTTGATTATGGCAATAGTGAGTTGAGCTGTTTATATTCAGAGTGCTGTTTTAACTTGGTGTGATCAAGAGTTTGTGTAATCATATGGAATGCCTCAATCACTAGGGACAGTGTGCAGTCTGACACAATGTCAAAGTCAAATTTATTCATATAGTTCTTTTTACAACAAAGCAGCTTTACAAATGCATGGGTCCAAGTCCCTAATGAGCAAGCCAGGGGTGACAGTGGCAAAAACTCCCTAGAGGGGATTAAGAAGAAACCTTGGGAGGACCAGGACTCAGAAGGGAACTCATCCTCCATTGGGTGGCCCAACTAACAAACAGACCCACTGTGCTCCACAAACAGGTGTATATATCCCTGTCCATGTGTATGTCAGCACATGAACATGTACACACCTCTCTGTAACTTAGTTTGCCATCATGGTCCTCATCCACCTCTCGGATCATGTTTTTTAGGCCCAAATGAGTCTGAGATCAAGAGTCTATAAAGACTGGGACCAGGAGTGAGCCAAAGATGTCATGCAAAAGATGCAGACAGGCTTTCCTAACTAATTCCAGCCCATCATTCATTTATATAAGTCCAAGACCGAGAAACACACATACACTGTCTGTCTATTTGTCTCTCTCTCTCTCTCTCTCTCTCTCTCTCTCTTTCTCTCTCTCTCTCTCTTACACACACACATACACACACACACATACTCTTACATACACCATGAATATCCCAAACCCTAAGGGCTGTAAGTACTGGAGTCATTCACACACAGATGAGAGTCCATCCATGGAAACATGGAGGCCCAACTGGGAGATCAATCTGGGACAAAGCATGCATATGTGTGTATGTGCTACTAGCAAGAAAAAGATAACTGTTGTGAATACTGATGAAAACTGTTTGTAAATGAATGTCAGGAGTTATTCTGAATACTTCAGAAGAGTTTGTGTGATACAAACTCATGTACAAACATGTAGCAAAAGACAATGACTGAAAAGTTAATTATTGTTAGTTTGTGTTTGAATTTTTGTCAGTATACTGATACACATGCACTCGCTGTATCTGACCCATTTGAATTTATCTATGAGACAACTTTTCTTCACTAGTATTAGATAAATCAGGGCAAAACATATACAAAGATTTGCAGTATTTTGGATAAACTTTAGCGATGTAGAGGCTGCATAATGGGGTCAGGACTGCACTAGGAAATGAAAATGCCTCTGTTTTCTGCAGCTGCTGGAAAGTCAATTTCCTGCTCCCAAACTAGGAAACGTAACCTACTAAATGACAAACATTTGCATTAATGACAAACCAAAAAAGTTTTGGGGACATCTTATTTCACTGGACAATGGGATTAATTCTCCTGATCTCCCCTGTTATAACCATGCGTTCTATAGAAAATCTCTTGCATATAAGATGTCTCTTAAATGCATTTTACAAGAAGTATTTATTAACAAGACTTCCAGAAGTTAACTGCTAGCCAGTATCAGCAATATATATGACTCTATAGATCATATGTGGATCTGTCTCATCATCTGAGGAACTGTACGTGTATACATGCACATGCACACAAAGCTGGCTTTGTTGCTGGAGAAGGTGCCAGTGGGGTCCAGAGTTTGGGAAGTAGAGTGTTGTGCTGCTGTGATGAGGACAATGGGGCTGCTCAGAGACAGACAGGGAAATGCAGTGATTTGTCTAGAAAAGTTTAAATTTGAACATTTACAAACAAATGGGGAGGGAAGGAAGGAGAGAGAGAGGGGGGGGGGAGAAAGTTAGTGTTTTGTGAAGAGCAGACAGTGGCGGAATAGGAGTAACAAATTATTAGATGTTCGGTCATCGATAGAATACAGTAATACAATACCAGCCTGCGTATGACAAGACATGAAAGGTACGGTAGAGCAGCACTTAGAAAAGTAATACAACGCTTTTCGGACGCGCATTCATTTCTTAAACCTTAAACACATACTCACACCCTCATCGCACAGAGAATTTTTTCCTATACAAATTTAGGCGATTGAAATAAATTTTAACAAGGCACTAGCAAGTTTAGCCTATTTACCTTTTAACTATCTGGTCCATATCTTTGATCTGCTTGCGGGAGAACTCTTTAAACTCGGTGTATGGATTGAAAACCTTTGTCTGTTTTGGCTTTGCAGTGCCATAGTGAATGTCCAGCCTACGAATACGTTTTTCTGTGAGTTCGGTTGTGGGCTTACCATTAACAACGGCCGTCCTCTCCTGCTCTGACTCTACATACACTGCACTCACGGGGACCTCCGCTGCAGTCGATTTGGTTTGGGATAGTGTGAATTGCCCCACGGCCAGTCTGCGTTGCAGTTTCCGCGCGAGTTCTTCTGACGAGAATCGGAGAACTGCTCTTGTCGATGTCGTCTAGATAAAGCTCCGCTCCTGCCTGTTACTCGTTCAACTCTGCTTCACAATCAGCTGTTTCTGACAAGACAAGAATCAAAGAGCCTTGAAGAATGTAGAAAGGGGCGGGACTGAATACAGAATCTTAGGTCTGTTTTTATGTAATTGATCTTATTCATTCAGGTAGGTAAAGCGCAAAGTTTAATGCATCAGTTAGTTTAGTTAGCAAGTCTAATGCAATTGTTTTATTCACATTTTTATTAAGTACTTAGGTGTATCTTCGGTCAGTAGTTTTATTCACGTATTTATTAAGTACTCAGTAGTATCTTCGGTCAGTAGTTTTATTCACGTATTTATTAAGAACTCAGTTGTATCTTCGGTCGATTTTGGTATCACTATAAGAAGCTCTGATGGGTCAAAATGTGCTGGTCTAATATAATTGTTTGGAAATTACCTTCCACTCCAGTTTATAGCTGACTGTTCACTATTAACCATCCAGTCAATTTTCAGACTTCTACAGCGTTTCATCTCTCTTCGTTGTGGTACTGATGTTCATATTGTAACAGATCCCGCCCCTAAATGATCAATGCGATAAAAATGTTGGAAAAAAGAAACAGACGTTCTATTACTATCTATTACTATTACTATAGACGTTCTATTACTATTTTGAGTTACAATTATAACTCAACTTGCTCGTTGTGGCTCGTTGGTCTAGGGGTATGATTCTCGCTTAGGGTGCGAGAGGTCCCGGGTTCAAATCCCGGACGAGCCCGACTGTTTTTCAAATAGACCGAAACACATTACAATGCGTTTTGACATTGCGGCCATCGGTCGTCACGTTATACACAGTATTTTAAGTTATGATCAGATCAGACAAAAGAAAAATAGCAGATTCCGTGCTTATAAGGTATACGTACGTACTTATAGTTCATTTTGTGAAAGAACCACAATGGAAGCTACGTAAAATATCTGACCCCGACGTGATTTGAACACGCAACCTTCTGATCTGGAGTCAGACGCGCTACCGTTGCGCCACGAGGTCATGAAAGCCTTCGTCCAAGAAAAACATTCATCTACATGTAGCACGCTATCAACGTCGCATTTTTACCAAAGAACGGTAACGGCCACTGTCCGATTTTATCTAGCTTTGCAAAGCGCGATGACTTCACAACAGCAACCCTTATCTTAAAACAACCTTTATGAACATTTTCAACCTGGGTTTAGAGCACTACATAGCATGCGCCCCCGATCAGGGTGATCGTAACAACCTAACATTCCTTCAGCGTTCTTCTTTTCTTTGAACTAAAGTTCACTACTCCAGCTGGCCATAACATCCTTTTCACCTACCTTCTTGTTTGCATCTTTGGAGTAGCACTTCTATTCGTTTTACTATAGCTAGACTATATCAACATACAGTCGTGTATATTTCACATTTTGATACATGAAAACGTTCCTCATTGCAACTTTTATGCCAACATTTTGAAGTTATGAAGTTAACAAGTTATGAGGTAACAATAAACATGTATAGCAAAACATAAAACAAATAAAATAAGGATTAATAAAGATTCATGGGAATTGAGATTTAATTACAGATTTCCATATACAAACTTAACAGTGATGTTTGCCACTGAGGCATGACTGTATAATCGTGTTAAATGAACACATAGTTTGAAATAAAAACACATGCCACAGAAGTTCTGTAAATCACTTTAAAAAAAAAAAAAAGAAAAACAATATTACATAATGGGCCACTATTCTCTCACTGTGTGGCTGAATGTCCATTGTTATTCTTGCAGTACTTTACAAGGCGGGACAGTCTTTCAGCCATGCAGGAAGGAGCTTTCAGTGTACAGAACTAGATAGCTACATAAGATCTTTTTTTGTAACCAGGTTATTTACTTTCTTATACTCAACTTTTAGGACACACACTGACAAGACTAAAGCCCCTTTGCTGGAATACCACCACACATTTCTGGAAAAAAAGGATGATTTATGCCCAGACAGTAATTTTTAATCTTCTTATATGCTAAAAACACACAACCAGGCTACCTACAACATATACCAAATTTATTGGTCCACTGCATTTCCCCATATTCTTCCTACCATAAAGACAACTTTGTTATGGCCTGCAAAGCTATAGCCAATAGAATGGAAAAATGGGGGAAAGTTTCTTGTGTTAAAGCCTAAAAATCAAAATCTGGGTGAAAGTACTGTGATCACCATAGGGAAAAAACAGTGCACATAGTTTGAATGGATATGAAGTAGAAGCTTCAACTTTAGTACCTTGGCCTTGCTTAAAATTAAGAGCATTTCATAAGGGAAAAAAGGGCTGAAAGCATCTGTCTCTAGAGGGAGTACTTCATACAGGAGGATCACAGAGTCAAACTGGCTGGCCAAGCTAACTATTCATGCATCTTAGGATATCTGGTTTTTGTTATAGTCATGTAGCCACAGCTATATGACTATATGACATCCAGTCTAAAATCAGTTTTATTTGTAGACATTTTGCAATAAACTGAACAATAATGTATTATGCTTTAGGTAGGCCAGCTGGGTCACTGATTCCACCTCCTGGAATGTCCTTTTGAGCCCCTTTAACATGCTGAATACAGATGGTTAAAATGTGCAAAATTTTGCAAGAGGCATAACAGGTGAGAACAACAGTGCCTACTAAATAGCAGGTGAGAACAATGGTGCCTACTAGATGCTACAATAGTTAAATATGTTACTTAACTACAGTAAGTATCCATCTCTGATTAGTTTTACTTTGGGTTCATCATGACAAATGTTCATGATGAACTCAGAAGTCATAGAATAATTAATAAAAAAGTTTTATTTCTGTGCACAAGTTTTCAATTACTGAGAGTTAACTCGAGCGCATAGCAACAATACACTCAAACTTACTGCATTGTCTCTAATGCCGTTATAACAAATTTTTAAATGGGTATTAGCCATGTTCAAAACACAGCTATTTATGATGTTTCCTAAGAATAAGCATCCCAGAGAGCTTAGCTGTTTGGAAAAATGTCATTAAGCTAACTCTCAGTTCTAAATGTCAGAGCACAGAATGCACATACTTAATCATATAAGACCAGAGGTGAACATTCCAGTTTCAGAAAGTCCTCATTAGGATTTTGCTCAAGCTTCCTGATTAGGTTGATTCCACAAACTAATTTTACCTGGTGGCTTGACATAATTAGGAAGTTTGAGTAAAATCCTGGTCATAATGTTCACTTCCAAAACCTGAAATGTCCTCCTCTGAGTAGTGCTCAATGGCCTTGTTGGTGTAGGAGATGTTAGCACACAAAACACAAAAACTTCAGCCCCCCCCCCAAGCATTCATTGCAACTGTCACTATGTACAATATAGGATCTTCATATATTATTTAAGTACATTATTCCAATGCATTTAGTCCTCTGCCTTTATATTCTGAATATGTACAATATAAATTACTACAGTTTCAATGATAAAATAAATAAATAAGGTACAATGGCCGTGGCATCTTAGCATTTGCAGTTTTTTCCTTCAACTTTTTCTCAACCGTTGCAAGAGGTGATGCGTAGTAAAAACTACAGTGGATGGAATGTCTCAGTCTCCATGTTGCTTTGCAGTTCATCAACGGAAAGTGAATCACAGAAGGATAGATAGAGCAAAGACGGGAGTAAAGGTTTTTAAATGTAAGTAGAATGTGCCTGTATATTTGTGTTAGTCAGCTTTAGACAAGCCATGTGTTTGTGTTCTCCAGGATGATGGTTACGATTGAGTGATAAGTCTGGATGAGTTGAGGGTGTGGAGTAACATTTTCAGTGTAACAGTTATAACACTGCAGCACACTAGCTCCTGGTATAGGATAGGAAGCCAAGCCTCTGAAAACAGGAAGCAGTAAGCATGGGTGTAGGTGATCAAACTTAAAGCTCCGCTGCTGGTTATACCACTGTCCCACTTGGTGAGTTTCCATTTTGTGTTGATAATGGTTGCGAAGGATGCTACACCATCAAGGTAAGAAAGAGACATTTATGATGAATTAGTTTTCAATTTTACAAGACCATGAAAACACAATTGTTAAAAAAAAAATCCAAATGTTGCTAAAAATCTGTTATAATTAATAACACATTTTTTTTCCTCCCTACCTTTACTATATCTTAAGGACTCACCGCTTTGCCTGGCCTTGCCCAGGTACAGATGAGACCCTCTTGGCATGCAGTGATGATACAATCGTCCATGAAGACTAGAACTGTGAGTCTCTCATGAGCAATCTTCTTACACACCAGTGGCTCCAGCAGTGGCACCTCGTTCATGCGCGGGCACAGCGTTGTTCCTAGCACCTTGGAGGCATCTAGACGGTTGCTACGTGGTGCTACGTTGATCTTGTCATTGCTCTTGCTGATGTTCCCAAGGCTGTGATAACGTTTGTGCTCTTTTTCCCCCCCTGTGCCTGATTTGTCCGATTTACGCTCCTGCAGAGACAGTGTTGCAAAGCGTCCAATGCTGAATGGCATGCTTCCTCCTGCACTGTTGGCTCCAACGGCCCCTCCACTCTCAGTCACACCCTGGCTTTTGGAAGCATTGGCAACAGCAGGGTGGGGGAGGGAGTTGGACCGAGACAGTGAGCGAGGTAAGGGCAGGGGCAGTGTCACTGGCTGGTGGGGGTTGGAGGGATGATGGTGACCTTCAACTCCTCCACTTCCACTTGTGCTGTTCAATCCACCACAGACAGATTGTGGCATGTTGGGGCTGAAAGTGTTGGTAAGGGCACGTGACAGCGGCAGGCGTGGATACAGAATGTCATCTGTAAGGTCCCACAAGCAGAACTGCGTGTCCTGTCCGACTGATCCAAACCGGTATGACACAGAGGGAGTGCCACCTTTGGAACTATGACGAGAGAGCCGCGACAATGTACTGCTTGTGCGCACACGACCGAAGTTCAGTGCTCCCTGGTGAAGATCCTCTTCACTGCCACTCAGTTCCATCGGCTCGTCTTCTTCTATGCTGGTAGTAAAGGGGTCAAAGGCCACTACGTTGACCCACGATTTGTGGCCATGACCTCGAGCCACTACACGGCTCTCTGTAAATGACCACACAGTGACCAGGTCATCTTCACCACCTGTAGCCAGGTACTTCCCATCTGGGCTCCAGGACACGCAGAGCAGACCACCAAAGTAACTTTTCATTATGCCTTGCAGTTCCATCGAGTCAAAGTGGAAGACACGGAGGCAGCCATCCTGCCCCACACAGGCCACATGCACGCCGTCGGGAGAGAATGCAAACTCATTTAGGCCTCCCTCACCTACCGCCCAGCGCAGTAAGGGGTTGCGAGGGGTCTTGGTCTTACAGGCATAGACGGCAAAACCCTCCCCCTGACGAAGCAGTGAGTACTGTGGAGCTGTGGTACCGCATGGGTGCTCTACATTGTAGAGGTAGAGGTGGCCGCTGGCATGAGAGGCCAGGAACAAGTTTTCAGATTTGGGCAGCCATTTCAGACATGTCACTTTAGTTTTGTCTATTAACCTCTGAAAAGCAAAGAAGAGATAAAAGTAGGTATGATATGGATATTAGTAACTTTTTGGATTTTATAGATGTCCATCATTACTGATTTCCAATTTTCCTCCTATTTTCTCACAACT
The DNA here is from genome assembly GCA_028565775.1 of Sternarchorhynchus goeldii. Classification (NCBI taxonomy): domain Eukaryota; kingdom Metazoa; phylum Chordata; class Actinopteri; order Gymnotiformes; family Apteronotidae; genus Sternarchorhynchus; species Sternarchorhynchus goeldii. The sequence goes on along the minus strand of JAOXYF010000013.1, from coordinate 6,157,111 downwards.
TTAATTGTTAAGTAAATTAATATAACAACTACCTGTAATATATTGACTACCAATCACAAAGGGGGTGCACCACATGTTTTGAATGCAGTTGCCCATATTGCAACAGAGGTCAGCTGAACACAATTGCAGAAAAGCGCCAATTGTCCTCAAAAGCATACATGAGCACATCCATGATGTGTCACACCACAAATATTATCATTTATATTTATTTTGCACCTGGCTTTTAAGCAACAGAGTTTACATCATGGTTTTCACATTATCTATATAGCTATTATCTACATCTTAATCTGAAGAAGAAATTACCGTACACACATTATACTACGTAAAGCCACTACAATTCACTAGGAAAAAAAAATATGTAAACTTTTTTCTGCTTTGTTCACAAACACTGACCTCTTCATTGAAGAGCTTGCTGGTCTCTTTCTTGATAGGGTCCAGGTACTGCACCTGGCCTGCGGAAAAGCCCACGATGAGAGCCACACTGTCTGCAGTGGCAGAGTACTGATTGAAGTCATGACAGGTAGGCTGTGTCCCTTTATATATGCGCTTATCTATAGGCTTACTGAGATCCACGGCCTAGAGAGAGACAGAGGGGGGGGGGGGGGTCCCCAAGGGTCCGATCAGATACCATAAAACACAACAATCTACATTCAGAGGGACTAGCAGTGTTTTTACACCATGTGGTACTGGTCATGGCCAACATCAACTTTACTTTCATACTGAAATGTTAATAAGTGTTCATTTATTCACCATACTTTACACTTGATATAAATAAGCTTTGCACAAAAAAATAGACATTGCTGCATCAACACAACTTAGCATAAACTTACCAGGAATACCTATAAATAGGTTTGGGTCAATACTTTTAAATGGTACCAACCAAATTACTTCGGTACTACCAGGTATCGATTCATGTCAAATCAATCGGTGACAAATTTTGGTTCAAGCATCATATACCCAAGGCAATGATGAGCTGGAAAAAATGTAAAAGAAAAAAATATTATATATAATGTGTGCTCACACTGTGCCCTGGTGACAGTTTGGAGATAGACGTTATGGGTTTGGGAGTGGAGAACGTGGTAGACAGAGGTTTTACAATGTTCTGGAGGTGTGTAAAATGTTCTAAATAAATAACAAAACATAGAAATTGAGAATTTGTTTAACAATTGAAATTATTTTTTTTGTTAATACAGAGTACTCAAAGTACCAACCCTACGCATAAAACTGTATGGATGTGACTCACTGTGAAAAGCTGTGATTCAGACGAAAGGCTTACACATTTCTGGAATGGTGTTCTTAATGCCATTATAGTCTATTCTTGAAATAGTATATCATGACTATTTGAAAAAACACTGCTTTATTATTTTGTACACCTTGTATATGATGTAAAATGCTATTAAACTAGTCAAGAGTGATTACATATAATACACTGCAAGATTTAACAACAGTTCAGTAATTTGTGTGTGCTGTTTGTGCTTTTTCTCCCCTATGGTAAGGTTGACATTAAAGCAATAGCATGCAATAAACAAATTACTTTTTATTATGAATAATAAAAAAACTATTTACATTTCTGTCTCTGCTGAAAATCTACAGAAAATCAGGTAGCAGGGAATATCAATATGGTTTTAACTTCTGAATTTGTATCAGAGAAGTTAATGTAATTTGCTGTTCACTTTTCACTGTTGTGCTTTCAACATGCCATAACTAAATGCTAAGCACATCATTGCTTTTCTTTGCTTGCACCCACTGTCTTCACTGTATTTCTATCAAGAGTGTGTTGGGAAAGAGTGTATTGGGAACCAATCAAAGCCCTCTGCCAAATATGTCACTGATCTACTCAATCTGAAAGAAGTTGCTTGTGAACCCTAAAGATCAAGATCATACTGGCAGGCAGAACTGTTTTCTTTTCAGAGGTGCATGTGCACCACATGTCAATCTTCATTATGCCATATTCTTCAATATATCATTTGTGTACTGCATTGCATGTTTTTTCACTGAGATGATTGCTTTTCTCACTGAGAAGATTTGGCACATGACCTGCAAAATTTGTTGCAATCCCTCTCCATGGGCACACAGCAGTCCTTGATCTAAAAGGAGTAGTAAGGATGTTCAGCTCAACTCACAAAATGGAATTAAATAAAGAAAATTGCAGTTTCTATTCTTTTATCAAATTCCCACTGGATGACAGCAAGACAAACAGCAGAAGGCCTCTGGTGGGGGAACCTCCAAGTCTGTGACTATAGTTATCACAAAGCAGAGAAATTTAAGTAAATCAAATCAAAGTTTATTTGTCATGTACACAGTCATACATGGTACAACAAACAGTGAAATCCTTTAGTGAGTGCTCAGCCACTGATACCACCAGGGCAGAGATTGATAAAAGGAGTAAGATTGTACAGAAAATGTACAAAATATACATATGTTAAAATACAGATTTAGAAATGTAAATGGAGAATATGTAACAAAAATTAAGGTGGGCTGTGGAACAATGCCAACTGCATTGTGCCAGGGTGAGTATAAAGTGTACAAAGAGTGCAAAGTATACAAGTTGCGCAAAAAAAGCTGGGGTTTATGAACATTGTATTAATCTGTAAACAAGTGAAGTAGAGGGGTTGGACAATGAAACTGAAACACCTGGTTTTAGATCACAATAATTTAATAGTATGGTGTAGGGCCTCCTTTTTCAGCCAATACAGTGTCAGTTCGTCTTGGGAATGACATATACAAGTTCTGCACAGTGGTCAGAGGGATTTTAAGCCATTCTTCTTGCAGGATAGTGGCCAGGTCACTACGTGATGCTGGTAGAGGAAAATGTTTCCTGACTCGCTCCTCCAAAACACCCCAAAGCGGCTCAATAACATTTAGATCTGGTGACTGTGCAGGCCATGGGAAATGTTCAAGTTTACTTTCATGTTCATCAAACCAATCTTTCACCAGTCTTACTGTGTGTATTGGTGCATTGACATCCTGATACATGGCACCGCCTTCAGGATACAATGTTTGAACCATTGGATGCACATGGTCCTCCAGAATGGTTCGGTAGTCCTTGGCAGTGACGTGCCCATCTAGCACAAGTATTGGGCCAAGGGAATGCAATGATATGGGCAGCCCATCACTGATCCACCCCCATGCTTCACTCTGGGCATGCAACAGTCTGGGTGGTACGCTTCTTTGGGGCTTCTACACACCGTAACTCTCCTGGATATGGGGAAAACAGTAAAGGTGGACTCATCAGAGAACACCACGTTTCACATTGTCCACAGCCCAAGATCTGTGCTCCTTGCACCATTGAAACCGACGTTTGGCATTGGCACGAGTGACCAAAGGTTTGGCTATAGCAGGCCGGCTGTGTATATTGACCCTGTGGAGCTCCCGACGGACAGTTCTGGTGGAAACAGGAGAGTTGAGGTGTACATTTAATTCTGCCGTGATTTGGGCAGCTGTGGTTTTATGTTTTTTGGATACAATCCGGATTAGCACCCGAACATCCCTTTCAGTTCAGTCCACAGTTAATCCTGTTAGATGTGGTTCGCGCTTCTTAGTGGTATGCTGACATTACCCTGGATACCGTGACTCTTGATACATCACAAAGACTTGCTGTCTTGGTCACAGATGCGCCAGCAAGACGTACACCAACAATTTGTCCTCTTTTGAATTCTGGTATGTCACCCATAATGTTGTGTGCATTGCAATATTTTGAGCAAAACTGTGCTCAATTGAACCATACTGGTGCAATGTGCAATTAATGAAGATTGGCCACCAGTCTGGTCCAATTTATCCATGAAACCTCCCACACTAAAATGACAGGTGTTTCTGCCATGCAAGAGTTCAGAGCATCGCAGACAGTTTTATCCATCCATGGTTTCTGACTGGGGAAGGTTTTCACTACAGTTTTTTCCAGTGTATTGTCCACCAGTTCCCGAATGAATCCCACAACCGCTTCCATAAACACACCGACATGACCTGCAGAGCTCTTGCGGAACATATCCTAGTCTGCGTCATCCAGGGCGTCCTCTAAGGCAGCTACCGATTGGTCCAACCAGCGTGTGACCTCCCTCTGAACCAGAGCTTCCCGTTTCAGCCTTTGTAAATATTTAGACATGAGGAAGTGGTGGAAAACGGTGGAAAAGAGTCTGCTTTATACAATGGTCCAGCGTTCTTATCCCTCTGGTGAGACAGGAGATGTGTTGATAAAAGTTCGGCACTACAAGTTTGAGGTCAGTGCTGCTAAAATCTCCAACCACAATAAGCGCAGCTTCCTGGTGATGAGCTTGAAACTGTACGAGTGCATCGTGAAGCTCACAGTCCATGTTCGGAATATAAACAGTGCTGACAATAACCGAAGTAAATTCCAAAGGATGGTAGAAAGGACAAAACTTTAGTGCCAGAAGTTCCAGGTTTGGTTTGCAGGAACGTGCAAGAAACAATGTGAGTGTTGTTTACAATCATGCACAGAGCACCTCCGCTTGACTTGCCGACTCCATTGTCCCGTCTATGCGGAGAACCAAGAAGAACTTGGCCGGCTCAATGGCGTGGTCTGGTACCGCTGGAGTCAGACATGTCTCTGTGAAGCAGAGGAGGTTGCAATCACAGGTATCTCTCTGGAACTTTATTCTTGGTCAAAGGTTGCCGAGGTTGTTGTCCATACACTGAATGTTGGCTAGCAGGATACTAGGCAGTGGAGCTCGATGTGCCCGATGTTTCCTTGGGGCCATCACTTCGGGTCCCATCTACCGTTTTCCCTCAGGATCTCCTTTGGCTATGACGGATCCGGTGTCAAGACAGACGAAAGGTGAGCAACTTGTAAATGTATAGAAATAAGGGTGTTTCTGTTGTAATTTAAATGAGCCATGGTGGAAAGAAAATGAGGTTAATAAAAACTTTATAAATAAATAAAAGTAGGCAAAAAGTGGTCGGAGCAGTCACGACAGCAAGCCGACCTCACTGGCGTGAGGACCATCTTGAAGTATCACAGGATCTTGTTCACGAGTGATGGAAAGCGCGATCATGAGAGTCACCATAGCTTAGACACAGCACCTACATTATGCAGCTACTGAACTGGATGTAGTGGTGAAGAGGGAGTTGAGCAAAGTGAAGTTCTCATAATCAGTTGATCTCCACCCTCACCTATGGTCATGAACTATGGTAATGACTGAAATATTGCCATTGTGGATAAAAACAACTGAAATTAGCTTTCTTCCCTGGGTAGTGGGGATCACTATGGTAGATTGAGAAGCTCGACTCTCCAGAGGCATTCAAATTGGAGCTACTCCTCCACATAGAGGACCCACTAAAGGGATTAAAACTCTTGGTTGGCCTAGGAATGCTTGGAGTCCTCCAGGAGAAGCTGAAGTGTGTGAGGACAGACAACTGAGCTTCGCTGTTCACCCGACTGCCACATTTAACTAATTACAACAAATAAACATATGATATTATGATGAAATCAATCAAGAGCTTGCAATCCTTCAAACAAAATTGGATGCGATTTAAACTACTAACAGAACACTAGTGCTTAAATTAGACTTGGCACTATCAAAATTAGCCAAAAAATTCAGTCAGACTGGTATCATTTATGACTCCTGTTGGTCATGAAGTACATTCAGTGCAGCAGCCGAGGCCCACATGAAAACTGCACACATGAGGCCATGGTAATGCTTTTTTCCACACAACACATTATATTATTATTATTATTATTAACAATCAAATGTCTAAATTTTTAACAATTCCATTACATAAATCACACTTAATCACAATATAATCACACTGACAGCAATAATTACACCAAGGGCAAAGTTGATGAAAGGAGGAGAAAGATACTCATTTATGCAAACTTAAAATAAGAGAGAGACAATCAAGAAAGAAATTATGTGAAAACTAACTGATGACATAGAAAACTTTGATACTGAGATTAATCACTAAAAATATTAAGATGCAATTGCACTGTTAAATATCAATATTGTTTGTATTTGTTTCTGAATTACTCAGTAACAAGCTAAAAATTAACAGGCTTTACTCTAAATCATACCCATTACAAATACCTAGAAACTGCTTAATTCTTTCCTAAAAACAGTTTCTAAATTACCTTTATGTTACTTTACATTCCCTGTGACCCACCAGGGCAGTTGTTCAAGTTTCTTTATATATACCCCTCAAGTGAGAGATAGACATTCTGCAAGTATAAAATTAAAACAACCTACAATGTTTTTACTGTAATAGCAAGAGACTTTTTATATGTTTCACTATTAAGACCCATAGAATACTCTTGACAGGAATTTATAGAGAGAGCACAATGTCTTGGAATAGAACTGTCATTACTGTGTTACTTGTTACCATTGTTCATTGATAAATTATGCGTGTATGATGCATTAATACTGATCTTTACTCAATTTAGCAAAAATTATATTTAAAAACACTGTCTACGACTGCATATATTGATTCGACTCATTACTAGTAAACAGAGTAATATTTGCAGCTCCCAGTTTCTACCAATTTATAGAAATAGTGAACAAGAAATTCTACATGACCAGAAAGAGGCAATAATACTATTTTTATCCATTATGCCATAAAAATAACGATGCGATGCTTCTCTATTTATACAAAACGGGTGTCCTTTCAAAATTCAAAACTGAAGCAGAAAGCAGTTCCGTTGAAATCATATCTTTACAAGTATGCAAATGGACAATTTTGGACAGGATGCATAGTATATTCATTCATCAGAAGCAAACACATGAACTATATGTGTCTACTGCATGCAAATGCATAAAAGGTGCACTTACATTACATTTATGATTTACCTAATTCATTTCTATTATCAAATGCAGGCCTTCTGCAAAATGGATTGTGGCAGTGGGAGCTGCACAAACCAGGTTAAGAAACTAAACAAGAAACAATTTTATCAACCTTATGCAAATGAAAATTTAATTTTAGCATGACAGGTGTTATTCTACATTATAATCACAGCCAAGCTAACATACTTCTATGTCCTATGTTAAGATGGATAAGATTATCATCACAATGCCAGGCTTTCCTACACTACTTTGACAGAACATCATAAATAAAAAGGCTTGATTTTTAAAACACAGGCTGTTCCTACAACTCTGCGCATGCTTGCAATGTATATAACCTTGATTGTGGTTTTAGTGACATGCCCCCAAAGAGGCCAGTAGCTGGTAAAACTAAGCAATGGTACATTTTACATTGCCGGACAATTTTCACTTCGACTTTCATCCCCAAGACATGCGGTGGTTGTGAGTGGATGATTACAGAAGTAATCATGTTTTGAACAAGATTAAGAGAATGTAAAAGATAAGCTTTTCTCAAATTTATGTAAATAAGAAATGAGTTTCACTCTACACCAGCCAACCAGCTGAAATCAATGTTATGACAAGATGTTGGAGAGAATCACCATTGCTATGTGATGAACTTATATATACCACTTGAACTTGAACTATGTCAGGTGTTACTTTCTGGCATGACGCTGCAGGAACACAGAGATGTATTAAAAAAAGAAAGTGAGAAAGGCATCTGAAATGGTGATCATTGAGCAACAAACTTGCTTGCGTTTTACCAACACATGCCCAAAGTGGTTAAAAGGAGTTCAATTTTGCTTTACTGCAATGTAAATACAGTAAATACACCAGACGTTTTGCACAAATATTTCATACCAGGAAGTGGTAAAAAATGCATGATAGACTGTGGGATGGCAAACAGCCTGATTCCTTAACATAAATGGCAGGGACAAAGGTTTCAGATTTATCCACATTACACACAGCAGCACTGTAGTGTCGACCAATCAGAAATTCAACTTTCCAAACACCACCAGATGTGTCTGCTTAATTCCAAAGTGTACCTCAAAGACAAAAGTAAATGTTGCATGCCAGAATGCTTCTGAAAATGATGACGTGTTTAAGATCACAATTTGTAAATTAACATATATAAAAAATCATATTTGAGCAGCAATGCATCACTAGTTGACTTTACTACAAATGCTTTAATGTTTTAATTACAAATTACAATTCATACTTCACTGAAATATTTGCTTCAAGAGTACATTTTAGAACCAAGTTTCAGTGTAGCCTAGTGTAGCATAATAAAATGCATTTGAAATCCATGATCATGATCAACAGATTCGTATGTGTCCCGTGTTGTATACAGGCATCATATACAGATTTATACAGGTATACATCAAGCTTTAAAGCACGTGGCGATGCGTGCAGTGGACACATACCTATAGCCATGACAGAACAGTGCAGAACAGGAACAGGAAAATATTTTTGGTAGATTGTGTGTGTGTGTGTGTGTGTGTGTGTGTGTGTCGGCTCCCTATCGATGTAAATAGGTTCTTGGGCTCTTAATTTTCACCTAATCCACAATCTCTGTCGTTCACCATTCTTTACTACACATATACAAATATTCATTCAATAAATAAGTACCAGTCCCCATGCTAACCTATCATACCTGGCTTAGGTTAAACGGGTACTGAAAATTCCAATAAAAAGGAAAATGCCAGCAGCTCTAATCATGTTGCAGTATGATCGTCTCGTTTGTTATAGGGATCACAACTGACAACAAATCCTGACAGCCAGAAACATGGAAGGCCTCATAGAAGCCCTTACAGCCATAATACGTCATTTGACCAATCTTTTACAACACCTTTGGTGTACGCTTATATTGATCTTTTCCGTTTAAACAAATTATAATACGTCAACTACATCTTCAACTGAATATAACAGGCATGTATTTGCATAAAGCATAGATGATTGTGATAAATTATGTCGTTAGCTATTTGGCTAGCGTTAGCTCACTTTTCTGGATTACAAAGACACATCTAGCTAGTCACCATTTGCAGTTATCTTCCGAATTTCATTTTACCTGTGTAGCTAACGGTGTTTAACTCTGTGAAATGGCAAATACTTACTCCTACTCTACTGGCTGGAGCCAACATACAAGACACTGTTGCTATTGTGGTTGCTAAAGAGCTATTTGCTAACGTTATTTTAACACCGTTTGAATGTGGAACGCATTTCTTTACCACAGAGTCTATCCCGCATGACTAGCTTCAGTTACACAACCGAGCAAATTACCTTAGATAGTTAGCCAAGTTACCTGGATTCAAACGTAACTCACTTTTTTACTGTCTATTCATATACGGACACAGAAACTACATATAAAGCAGCCGGTATGCATTAACTATCTACATAGCAAGGTAGATGATTTATTTGTAAAATAGATGGCAAATTATTCTACAGCTAGCTATGTATGCCTCATACCTCAGGTTTTCAAAAATAAGTTTGTGAAGCAAACCAAATGGTTGGCTAGCTAGACGAGTTCGCTAATAGCTATACGGAATATATACATGCCACTTCAGCAATAACAGATTTCATGAGGCTCTCCCACCTTTTTGATGTTCGTGTACGTATAGAAGTAAAGTTCCCTGCCGATGTTGAAACACACTCGTTCGGATTCCTCACTTGGGTCTTCCGGCTGAAGCTTCACCATCGAGACCCGAACTGGGGGCAAGAAGCCCGCCGGAGACGAGTTGGCTGCGGCACTGGAGGAGGAGGCAGCCCCGGGCCCCTGCACCAGCCCAACACCACCGACGGGTATCGAACCCGGTCCAGCCCCGGGGCCCACTGTGGAACTAGCTGAATGACCCCGGGATAACCCACCTCGTTGCTGTGAATCCGAAAGTGTAAGTAGCTTGTAAAAACCCTCTCTAGTCCGGAATTGGCATTTAATCTCATTGATATCCTTCAAAGCGCCTCCATCACCGGCCATCTTTAATACAAACAAGCCGCACAGGAAACACTGAATCCCTGACCTGGAAACAATAGTCAAAAACTACAACGAAAACGGGAGTGTAAAAGGGTCGGTTGTGGACACGAAAAAAAACAACCGAACGCATCTGTCCGAATCGGGAGAGGCACCGAATTTAATTGCTAAAAACCAGAACAACCGACTTTCATTATCTCGCAGTTACCAGCTATATTCAGAATGCAGTCTGATAGCATATGTGAGCGTGCGTATGACACGCCCAAACAACGTAAATCTTGCTACACAACGTAAAATTCGGGGAGGAGCTTGTCCCCATCTTTACTCAAAATAAACTAACACTTGTCCAATCTAAATCACCGGATTGCTTTGTTGTTCATTCCTGGATATGTGCAACTCTTCGCCAGCCCGCACCTTTCGCCCTGTAGTCATATGAGTCGACAGTTCCTTGATCAAACGCTAGATGGAAATACAGACTCAGTGTCCGTAAAGTGAAGAAGTAGATTATTGTCGCTATATATTTCCATACTGTTTTCACCCAAATCACAGGATTTGTGCTTATTCTTAAGATCATTTTCTGTTAGGTGTCTGTTAACGTTGACAAGACTTTTGAATCTAAAGCCTGACAACCTATCACATCTAAAGACATGTCACTAGTCATAGTTTTTAGTCACCGACTATGATTTTGCAGCGTGGATTTTGCAGGAATCCTCACAAGAGCAACTAGACACCTTTTCAAGATGATTTTCCAGATTATTATTTTATTAAACTCCTGTTAGAAATTTACAAGAGAAACTGTTGAACAGTGGAGCAGAAACAAAAGCAGCTTTTCACCCTTATGTTTTCAGTGGTTTGTTCCGAAAAAAAAGTTAAAAAGAAGGGGGAAAAGACAAGAAGAGTGGCATACAAAGCCTCCATCCACATCCCATTTAACTGCCAGAGATGTCCCTGTGCTCGCTTTGCTGATTCCTGTTTGGTGCTTAAGAGAGCTTGTCTACCAGCGTCCACGTCACTATAACAGGTTCCATTCATTTCCAGCGCTGATCTCTTGTCAGTGAAAGCACGTGACTGAAGACTTGAATTTAAGGGGCAGCTGAATTGCAAGCAGCACCTGGTCCTTTAGTCCCCAGCACTTTTCAATGCAAAGTTATGACCATGCACATCCCCACTATAAACCAAGATGACAAACGCAGAATATTAAACATAATTGTAAATATTAAAATATTTGTTTTTAGTATTTAGTAATATTGGATATAAAATATAAATATGAGAAAATTAAATACTGATTTTATCAGAATATCAACATGAGAAAAAGGCAGACTTAAGAAAGCTATCCTGACCACCTTAAATCAAACTGTTAAGATGACAAGAGGTGTGGCAAACTCCAGCAAAGCTTTCTTGATTATATACTGAAAATTAGAAATATGTCTGCAACAATGAAATCATTTGAAAAGTTATTTGGTATAAGGACAACATAATTCACAAGAACATACCATTAGACTAACCTGAATCTTACTTTTATGTGTATGCATCACACTTGATTATAGATTATTGACAAATGTAATGTATCATATGACAAGGACAAAATAAATATGTGAAAAGTGAAACACTGTTTCATTAAATGCATAGCATTTAAACAGCAGCAAAACTAAAGACCATGTATCTTTTTTTTACAATCAGAGCTCCTACTCTTCACCAAATTTTAAATTTCCTGACTTTTCCCTGACTTCCACTGCCCAAACATCTACATTTTCATCACCTATAAAGTCTGCCTACAAAACTTTCATTGAAAACAAAAGTTTTCATTGTTTACATATAATATAATTATGATACAAATAGACCTATACACCCTTATGATCACAAAAGCCCTTGTGTAACTGTAGTGTATAATGCACTCCAAAATGACTTTTCCCCTGAACTTTGACCTGGTCCCAGACACTCAGGGTCACCACTGCCACATGGACCCAGCTTATTAGCACCTAACCCTTTCTCAGGATCTCAGGGTGAGAGGTTTATGACTGGCTACACTCTCCAGAGCTACTTTTATGACCTCAACGTAGCCTGAGCGATCTAAGAGGAATGCAGGGGGGAGGAACTGACACCACATCCTTTAATGCTTACATTTAACCACCAGTATTGAAAACTCCACTTTCCCATAATGCTAGGGTTAGCAAATGTAGTAGAAAAAAACAGGAACATTACTAGGTTTATCACTCTGAGCTGAAGAAGTTAACCATACTTTTGAATGAAAACTGGACAAATTACATTAACCATTAAGTTACTGTTGGCTCAGTTTGTTTATGAATAACTTGTTTGTAACCATGTTTTGTTTATTTACCTCACTTTTTTATTCATTACAGTTAAATCTGTACTTGACTTAACCAAGTAGTTATGGGAAGAAATGTAGCCATTTGATAAAACGTATTTTCTTCCAAGTTGAAGTCATAGTAGTAGTAATAATAGTACAGAAAAGCAATGTTAATCGCTTGAAATTAGTCTAGTTATTATTCCTTAGAAGTTATTAGTTAGAATGAATGCAGTATGGTTTGTGTATTCTTTGTTTTATTCTTTTGTTTTTATTGTTTATTATTGTTAATTGCCAGAGTTGTTGCTGTCACACTTCTGAAATGTCTATATTTTATGTCCCATACAGAGCTAACTGTCGCTTTACTTTTACAGAGATAATGGCTGTCCTTAGTATAGAGTAAGGATTGACGAGGCTCTCCTGCTACCTTTCCCGGACTAACCACCTCCTACTCATCCAGACGTAATCAACTGAATGGAGGCCCTCATCAGCACCCCTGGTCCCCCCCGCCCTGCTGTGGCACAGCCCCGGCCTTTGCTATAGCTTATATACTACTGTTTTTTTTCTGTGTATTTATCTTGTTGTCATGGTGACCGGTGTCAGCCAGAAGAGGATGGGCTCCCCCCTTGAGTCTTGGTTCCTCCCAAGGTTTCTTCCTCATGCTCTTAGGGAGTTTTTCCTTTCCACTGTCGCCCTTGGCTTGCTCACTGGGGGCTTGGACTCGGACACTTGTAAAGCTGCTTTGAGACGTTGTTGCAGCAGGCATCAAATGCTCAGCATTGTGACCAGCTGGGCCGGTGGTTGTGCCGTGAGAATCTGAAATGACTTCGGGTCCAACAGACCAAAGCGGTCTCACGTGCGCGCACGCACGGACAACAATTTGGGTAGCAACCCAATACATAAGGCTTAATACAAACTCGTGTCTATTTCTGATGTGGTTGCTGGGTCAGTTTAAACTTTGAGGTGTCTATATCCTATTAAATTTGTAATCAATGTAATTAGAAATTAAGTTCAAATTCCATCTCCAGTAAAGTGTCTTTGGTACTATCCAGGTTAGGGTGCCACGTGATTCTTTGTTTACTGTCACGCCCCGTTACTCTCCCTGCATACGTTTTATTATTTTTTCTTTTCCCTTTCTTTTATAGTTATACTAGTATGATACACTAGTAGCCAGTTATTTTACCTGCACATTTTAATTTCCATTTTACTAATCCTTTATTTCTGTGAACTGTTAATTATTCATTGTTATTCAATAAACTTTCCTGGGTGTCAGGCCATAAGCAGTTTCCCTGCATACAAGTCTCTCCAATGGACAGTTTTTTTCAGCCAGTTTAATATTTACAATATGGATTTGATCTTTTTATACTGTGCAGGGTAGCCTTGGGTAGCCAGAGTGGGGTTTATGTTTTTGTCAATTTGGTGTGTCTTTGTTTTGTTTTCCAAACCTTTCAATACAACTGCAAATTTATACACATTCGATTCATTTGCTGGCTATGTGTTGGGTTTCTGTCATAATCCCTGAATACAATATTACAAATGATCTGGTTCACCATTCTCACCATTGCTGTTATGGGCCCAAGCTAGACTGAGTCGTAACACTTTTAAAGGGTAAAGATCAGTTTGTATGGTATGTAGCCAACTGTCTAACATTGTGCACGTTAGATAGTGTTTGATCAGAAGGTGTAAATTTGAGCATACCCTGTCGACAATATGAATAATGACAAAAAATCAGTAAAATTGTGCTTCTGTGAAGCTTTTTAACAAAATATGATACATATGTATGTTTAAATATAGTGATCAGAGATTTAAACTGGATGATATGCTATTTTACAATAAGTTGTGTTGAACCTAACAAGAACACTCAACATTTATCAGTATTTTCTTAAAACCCATGGTACCCCATAGTCCAGCAGTACTACAGAAATCAAATATGTAGCTTAAAATCAAATGTGTAGTTTAGCTTTGCTTTAAAATGTTCAGCGCAAAAAATAGGTTGTGACCATTCAGAGTTACATGGAGTTAAACTTTTAACAGTTTAGGGCCATGTCCACAGTAATATGGATATTTTTGTAAACTGATATAAAAATTAGTTTAACAAAATATCAATGTCATGTCCAATACCAGCTAACCAAATGTAAAGGTACCAGTATATTGTATATCTGCCGTTGTTGTGGTATGTTGTCTGCACGTTTTTCGCCCTTGATAGTAACAAAGTAATAAAGAAATCACATAAAAAATTGAGATCTCAAGCACTGAGATTCACACCCGTGTGGCTTGGCGGCCATCTTGGATTGTTGGTGTAATTTTGGCGTCAGTTATCGTTAGCCTTTACCTTCCACATCTTTTCCAGCTGTTTTCTCAAGCATTTTGTTTCCTTTGTTCCTGATGTTGCTATCACTTGAGATCACTACATTTATCATTACAGCCCTCTTCTGATGTTTGTCCACCACTGCTATATTCGCTTGGTTAGCCATCAACATTTTGGTCTTTATCTGAATGTCCCATAGGATTTTAGCTTTGTCATTCTTCATCACCAAAGGGGAGGTATCCCACTTTGTTAAGGTTTCTGATCCTTCACGATCCATGTTAATATTCAAGATATTAGAATAGTCCATCCATGTAAACGGTTTTGAGTTTTTATTGATCGTATTAAACAGAACAGATTACACCAATATCCGCGGCAGCATAAATCACTCAGTACTGATCTTCCTTTTATGCGACACACGTCAGTTCAAACATCATACGTAAAAAAAAATTAGCGAAAAAAAATTATGGCTGATACAAAAATAAAAGTCCCCCATAGATATGTTATTTTCCTCAGGACATCAAATAATAATAATAATGAGAAGCTATTATGTATGAGAACATATAACTCAACACACTTAGACCTTGGAACTTCCAGCTCATACTTGGTATAGATTTTCCTGTATACAATACCAGCCACTTGGTTGTGACATCCCATATACTCTCTGCCTGCTAGCATCTTGCATCTCACAACTGTTATGCGATGGATTGTCTCAGGGGCATCTTTGCATAGTTCTGCTTTGTGTGGTAGATCCCAACATCGTGGGCATGGTGTTTAATGTCTGTTCTATTATCGTTATCTGTTTCACCAGTGTCTTGTCAAGTGTGCGTGTATTTAAGCATGTGTGTCACCTTTTGTTTGTCAGTTATTGTCAACGTATGCAGGAGACTTTCGTTTGTATCATACTGTAAAAGTGAAACTGTTGTCAATAAAGCTGCCTCAACGCACCGTGCTCGGCATCCTGGTTCCCCTTTCTTAGCACTTTGTGCATCAATAACAGTACACTACTAATAGTGGCAATATACAAAGGTCGTGTAGGTTGTGAAATAAATCACTCAGATAAAATTCTACATACGTGATTATAAATATAAGATGATTGTTAATACTAGGTATGCAGATACTGTGTAGTCCTTTGTGTGTTTTTTTCTCCTGTCCAATAGCATGCTTGTCTGGAGTGGGAGAGGGTGTGATAGAGGCCACAGCTTTAAGAATGAAGCTGTTTCTGAGTCTGTTTGTGCATGACCATATAGTCCTGAACCATTTACATGAAGGTGATGGTTGGAACAGTGTGTGAGGCTTACATCATGTCCAAGTCTGGGAGCTCTGTTCTAATAATGCTGCTCTTACCAAACGGCGTGGATCCTTATACTCAGCAGCAGTACAGCTTGCATACAATGCATACAAAACAGTTGGTCAGGATACTTTCTATAGTGCTTCTGTAGAAATTCACCAATAGTTCGTGATGCAGTTGGGCCTTTTTCAGCCTCCCGAGGAAGAGTCTTTGCTGGACCTTTTAAATTTGATGTGCCGTGTAAAAAGTGTAAGTCAGACACGTAGACATCATAGAACTTTAGGGTTTCTACCCTTTCCACTTCTCATTCATTTATACATGGAGAAATGTGTTTGTCATTGTACCAGTACAACGAAATTGAAAAGTTCAAATTCCTTAAAGTGCAAAAAACAAATGCAAAAAACACTTATAAAAGGTTGTTATCTTTAGACCACACCAACAGTCGTTCCACCTCGTCCCGGTATGCAGACTCATCTCCCCCTGATATGAGCCCCACCAAGGTGGTATCATCAGCATACTTGATACTGTTACTGTGTGTGGGGACTAACGATTTTGGGTGAACAGGAGGAGAACGCAGGTGCAAGCAACGTACAAGAAACAGTAGACAAACGAGCAGTCCCAAAATGTAATGAAGGCAAACAAAACCACTACTATGAACATGTAAATACATCAAAGGGCAATAAGAGAACAAACACACAATAATGGGACAAAAGCAGTTAGAACGAAACAACTGCATAACCAGACAAGAAATAACCAAAACATATGATAAACAGCATTACTAAAGACAGAACTGCTACGTAAATGAAGGAATGATACAGTGAGAATAATGAAGAAACATAAACCAACTAATGACATGGGAATAATCTAATGAAAGTCACTGGACTGAAAATAAGGGCTAAAACACACATACAAAGGGATAGAACTAACGTACACACAAGCGAACAGAATTAACACGGACTACAGCATTAACATAGTCATGTTAGTCATAGTCATGTTAATGCTGTAGTCCGTGTTAATTAACGTAAGAATACAAAAATGCAAATGAACAAAGACACAACTAAGTAAGAAAATTAATGGAAATAATTGAAACTACAACATAGACAAGGAAGATCACCAACTCGACAGGGAGAGAAGCAAATAACAAAGAACCAGCAAAACAACAACTAACTAGAAATGGACAAGACCACAGGAGAGAGTACAAAATACAAACACCAAAAATGAGATGTAGACGTGAGACATGTACAGGGTAAGTGTGAAAGCACCAAAGCCTGTGCTCGAAAACCTAGAAGAGATGCAATAACCCACAACCAAAGACGTAACCGAAAAACCTTAAATACACAACACAGTTAGGGACATGGAGGACACAGTCGTGGGTGTAGAATAGTGAGCTCAACAGCCCTGAGGGAAGCCGATACTGAGGCTGATGGTTGAGGTGATGTGGGAACCTACTCTCACCCTCTGGGAACGATCCATGAGGAAGTCCCTGATCCCTTGAGGGGGTGGGATATTCCAAGGCGAGACAGTTTTGTCACCAGTCTTTCGGAGAGGATGGTGTTAAAGGCTGACCTGAAGTCCACAAAGAGCAGTCATGCATAGCTGCCCTGCTGCTCCAGGTGGGACAGAGCATCATAGAGAGCTATGGCTATATCATCCTCCGTTGACCTGTTAGCTCTGTAGGCAACCTGGTGAAGGTCCAACCTGAGAAGAAGACTGGATATGATATAGTTCCAGACCAGCTGCCTGAAGCACTTCATGATGACAGGTATAAGTGTTACTGGAGGAGTAAGTGGAGGGGGAGGTGATCTGTCTCTTTTGTTCTCCTGAAGTCAGTGATGATCTCTGTCTTAGAGGTGTTAAGAACCAGGTTATTGCTCTACCATCAGTCAGACAGATAAGCTAGAGTGCATCCGGAAAGTATTCACAGCACTTCACTTTTTCCACATTTTGTTACGTTACAGCCTTATTCCAAATTGTATTAAATTAATCTCTTTCCTCAAAATTCT
>JAOXYF010000013.1:6118478-6128802 GCA_028565775.1 Sternarchorhynchus goeldii | reverse complement strand
ACAAAGTTATGGCCAAGAAACCCACAGCAGTCACAGAACTGTGGAAGAGACTGGAAGAAGAGTGGACCAAAATCACATCAGAGCGGTTCTCTAATATTGATCTCCAGTGTAGATATGTCTGATTAATAAACTTGAAAGTTTTTGTTAAAAAAACAAAACAAAACAGGAGGGGTACTGGTCTTATTTACCTCTAAAGCTGATCCTAGAAGAGAGACCCCTGACTCTCACAACTATCCCCAGAAGACCTCTGCATTTCAGATTTAATCTCTGAATTGCTTTATTTGTCCAAAGCAGACTCTGAATTAAGTACTAGTAAAAGCAAAGACATTTTCCATGCACTGCACACTCTACAGCCTGTCGAAACTGTCATTAAAAAAGGCTGAAAGCATTGGCTGATACCTCTGACATATTATATAGGCCGGCATGTTAAGCTCCTCACAGGCCCAGTAAATTTTGGTTTTTGCTCCTCAAGCAGTACTAAATCAGAACAGACACACTCCACTTTGTCTCCGATCAGTCTTCACATTAACTGTCATTAACAAATTATCACAGCAGTAATAGAACAACATAGGCTACAGTTTGAAATATGATGACGCAATAAAAATAAGACGTTAAGCAGCTTAATCTAAAGAGTACTGATTAGAATATTTATCCATTATAGCTTTGCTGGTCTAATACCGCATTGTTTTAGGGGCTACAAATACAACATACAAATGTTTAGATTTGTATGTTATATCAAATATTTTAATATTTTTGTCTTCTGCATTAATATACAGTAATATGCAATGCAAGAATCTGTCATTTTTCTTATGAGAAAAAGAAAAGCTAAAGACATTAGTGTTTAAAATAGACAACATAAAAGCTTGTCACTGCACAGACTGAAAATGATTAACTGCCTTTGCGTTGACGTTCTGTTTTGTTCGCTGAAAAATCCCTTCTTAATGTCTCAGTTTGCTACAAAATCTGGAACTTCCATGAATTCTGATCTTTGTAGTCCAGACAATCTGAGGTGTTAAAGTTGAGTTTCCAGGATGTTTGGTCCTTGTAATCCAAACAGTCGATGCCTCCAAAGCCCATCGATGCAGCGGTGTAACCCTGGGAGGACAAAGATACCGACGATTGGCTAAGAGGTCCTCCCAGGGAAGCAGTGATTGGGCTTAGGGCACCCCCAGTGGCGGACAGCTGTGGATGCATGGGAGCAAGGTATGAGCTGCATTCTAAACCAGTGAAGTATGAGGAGGAGCTGGCATAGCCCTGGGTGTAGGCTGGCGCCTGCGTGTATGTCAACGGGTAGGCAGTGGTTCGCTGCATGCATGGGGTAACCGAAACAGACAGGGGGTCTGGCAGTGGCGAGATGGAGGCCGGACTCCAAATAGAGACCATAGCGGTGGCATTGCTGGAATTTGGAGTAACGGCCGTCCCAGGTGCAGGCGGAGCTGGACTATGAGGCCTGTTAGTGTTGGTACTGGATTCGGAAGCGATGTCTCTTGTGGGAGAGGCTTTCTTTTTTGGCGGACGGGACTTTGATTGTCCGCTGCTCTGTTGACGGCATTTAGCCCGACGGTTTTTAAACCACACCTATAGTGGACAACAGGTCAGACAAAGTTTTAAAAACTTGTCAGTGGTCTGATTTCAAATATTTTGTCACTGTAACAAAACCGTACCTGAACTCTTGATTCGGGAAGATTGATTTTTAACGCGACCTCCTCGCGCATGAAGATATCAGGATATCGCGTTTTAGAAAACAGCGCTTCCAAAATATCAAGCTGTGCGCGAGTGAAAGTTGTTCTCTCACGGCGCTGCTTCCTGGGAGTGTCTGGAAATGATGTGTATACATTAAGAAATGCCGAGAGGTACTGTGGTATAATTTTGTAGTATCCTTAAATTTGATTAATTTAAAATATGTATATTCTATAAACAACTGTAACATCCAGTGACATTGGCCAAGTTATCTGTTTAGATCGGTTTTTATCTCAAATTGCAAAGCTAACAAGCAAAGGTCTGCTTTTTAAATGAGAATGTTGTAAAATATCTGAAAAGAAAAGGTGCAGAACACGGTCCAGGCGAAAGTTGAAAGTCAAAGTCAAAATGTATTTATATAGCGCTACGTGTTTGTGCGTTTACTAGGCTATACACCACACGAATTGTGAAGCAGCAGTACTCGATTAAAGAATGATTGTACGCTGTGGTATATACATTTTGTATAGGACGACGGTCAACAAATCTTACTATCATTGATATCTAATATACCTAATCGATATCTAACTCCAGCGAATATGTTTAGGTTTTGTCAGTTGTAAAAGCAGCATACAGTACACTGTGTAATTAAACATCAGATAGAATTTAGGTGTATGTTGTACAGAGTTATTCACGAAACGAGCTTTGAAGAATTATTGTTGTATTGGATAAAATTCGACAATATAACCTGAAATTATGAGCAAAATATGTAAGCACAGTATCAATAATTAAACAAAAAATCTAATAATGATCATATACACAACCTTTGAAACAAGACAATTACTTCTTAAAATAACTGCTCGCACGATCTCCTGCAGCAGTAGGCTTTTCATTGATGCTCACCAACATTGTATTTCCAACTGATAGCCTATGTTTTTCCGATAATTACAGGAAGTCATTTGCATGCACTATTATTTATCAATAATTACATTCATTGGATGCATTTGAAGCATGCATTAAAACGACCCTTTCCGTCTCTGTCGCATTATTTCTATTTTGATGCCAGTTAAATGAATTGGTTTAAATAAAGAAAAAACTAACATTTTAATTAAAATCAAAATGTAAAACGACTTACTCTGATATCCAACGGTGGAGTGGAGGAGGTCCATTCCCGAGCCTGACAACGTTAACCCGTTCACGGCGTAATGGGGCTGCTTAATGTAGGACATCATACCTGCGCGACCCTTAAACGCACCGTCTCTCTCATTCAGCCGCACACAGACACACACACGCTCTAAAAGTTGCTTCTCTGTCGCTCGTCACTTTTTAGTGTTTCCCGACCGTTTTCAAAATCTTTTATAGGCAGCTCTCACCTCTTGTGCTCTAGAATACATTTTGATTCGATTTCCTTTTCAGTTTTTTTTTGACGCACTTCAAGTATAGTTTTCTTGCACTTCATTCAGTTTAAGAACTACATTGTACTACACTGTAGTTCGCGTCTATTTTGTTTCTAGAAAAGAAGATCAGATGCCGCTAAGCGCCAGTACCTAGCAACTGTGCATACTGCACATAGTCCAGGCTGTTCAGTGTTCCTTTAAAACAAGTGTGCAGGTTTAAGAGATAAGCCATGCACTACACGCGCCCGGTTTGATTTAGCCCTGGCTGAACTTCTAGAGTAAAGACCAGCGCGGTTATTCAGTGTTGGTGAGTTGGGGATACTGCTGAAGACTGATCACACGAATGAAGAGGTCGGCTAATTAGAGACAAGTTCTTACCGAGTGGACAGACTCCTCCTTCCCCCCCCTCTCTCTCTCTCACACACACACACACACACACACACACACACACACACACACTTAAACGGGTCTTGAATTATTTTTCATTATTCAAATGTTTCTAAAATCGATGACCAGCATGGAAAGTTCATCATTTGTCCCGTTTCTATAAAAATCCAGTACATGAAGAACAGAAACATTCTGTAAAGTATAAGTTTATCTTTTCATCTGGAACTCAAGTACTATTAGAACTCAATGCATAACAATTCTAGATAAGTATTTGTATCTTTTATTGATTGACGAACAACACTTGCAGTTATGCGCATCTAACAGTTATCTAGCATTATCAGTGACGAACAGACCAGCGAAAAATGCGAATAAACGCAGTAAGGCTATACATATTTGCACATAGACGGTTAAGGTACGTATCATAGATGTACTATTCAATAATCATGTTTTCATGTTGACTTTCCAGTTGAATATTGATACTATATTAAAACTAGACGAAATGTCTTATCAACGCAAAAGTTCCAGTTTGATTTTTTGTATTGCCAAACATCAAAACTGAACAATTTCTTGTATATTGATGTGTAAACGGATATGCGCCTTTGAGAAAAAAAACTATAGGAAATGTTTACACACATGTGTGGTGACCAAGTCCAAGGAAAAACCTTCTACATATCTGGATTATCTGGCTATGGCGGAAAAACACGTTTCATTATTTTACCTCTGTTACAAAAAAACAAACAGAACAAATGGACTCTTAAATTGGCACTAGGAACGGGGGGGAGAGACCACGAAGGATTAAGACAACACAAAAGCCATGTTGTTCTGTCAAAGCCCTTCCTTGATCCCCCACATGCTCCTTCTTTCGGTCACACTATTTCAAATTATTATTATTATTATTATTATTATTATTATTATTATTATTATTAGTAATAGTAGTAGTATAAGTAGTAATAGTAATAGTAGTAGTAGTAGTAGTAGTAGTAGTAGTGGTAATAGTAATAGTATAAGTAGTAATAGTAATAGTAGTAGTAGTGGTAGTAGTAGT
This sequence comes from Sternarchorhynchus goeldii, assembly GCA_028565775.1. Classification (NCBI taxonomy): domain Eukaryota; kingdom Metazoa; phylum Chordata; class Actinopteri; order Gymnotiformes; family Apteronotidae; genus Sternarchorhynchus; species Sternarchorhynchus goeldii. Next base: position 6,124,296 of record JAOXYF010000013.1, on the reverse strand, counting down.
AGTGGTAGTAGTAATAGTATAAGTAGTAATAGTAATAGTAGTAGTAGTGGTAGTAGTAATAGTATAAGTAGTAATAGTAATAGTAGTAGTAGCAGCACTTGTAGAAGTGCAGGAATAAGAATAATACTCCTTAATTAACTTGTTACGTTTCGACAACAAACTGAATTTTTACTTACAATATTTTACTTTGAATATTATTACTGTTTGAATTACTATTAGTGTTCTTTCCAGGACAAGATTTAGCGAGTGTCTACTAGCTATAGAAAGTTAAATTAATTCGACTTGTTCACAGTTTAAACACTATTCTAAACGATTTATTAATACTTATTAATTTATCAATCTTTCATACGTTTGTGCAAGCTTTTAAAAAGCTATTTTTAAGCTATTTTAAAAAGCATCAAGACCTTCATAAATCATATTTTACAAAGACGTACCCTGTGTGCACGTGTTTTCAATCGGACTTTCAAGACTTCGTTAAAAACTGCCCTAAAGGGAAATAATGCGTAAAGGGTTATTACCACACGGTGGAACATCACAATATTCAATATTCAATATTTATGATAGTTAGGTTTACTTTGATCTTTCGTCTCTCTAACCGCCATAAAGGTTCAACGTGTCCAAAGCCGATTGTCTGCGCTGAATCGGATTTCTTATAGTTTAAAATCTACAGAGGCACTACAGCCCGAACAATACAAAATGTTTAACTGAATCTGTAAAGTCAACGACAGTATACCTCGATGAACTTCATTTAAAAATGTCTTTCTTTGTGGCATCTGCCACCGAGAATATATGTGTCGCCTGTTTGGGCTGAATCGTCGGTCAAGTCTGTGTCGACACACCTACGATTTACAGGTAGGCTGCGGTTCGACATTGTCTTTGAATAACAGAAAGGTATAAATTACATTTGTGTCGATGGATGTGAAAGGAACTGGAAGACGCTAGACTATTCACCCGAATACAGTGATGTGTTAGTTCGAACTCTGCTGGAGCGGAAACTGGTAGCGCACACAGGCGCATTCAGACTCTTTATAGATCCAGTTACTGTTTCTCTCAGTTTTAGTAAATCACCCGGCAATTAAATAAAATGATAATAAAATCGAAATATTCTAATTGAACATACGTAACTAAAATGTTTTTCATGCCACATATTTTAATATGAAATCCGTTACACAGTTCTTAGGACTTAGTGACATGCACACGCTTATATACACATACCCCAACGAGACACAGGTGACACAAGTAACACTGAGGATCATGACATCAACGAGCACTCACGAACACCGACGAACATTCACGAACACCGACGAACATTCACGAAACCACCCACACGCACTCTGCCCACATCACACCAACGAACACAGAGGAGGCGGCCAGGGCGGCCACCGTGACAGTACATTTTGTTGTTCAATGAGGTTCAAATAAAGCTGCCTTCTACTTAACATACCTTAAACTGTACTAAGTTAAACAGGTCTTGTAATAATTTAATGCAACCTTCTTAATTGTGATTATATGGAAAAAAGTACAATAAGCAAAATCTCAAATGTGCATTACTATTACACAAAAGACAATGTTTCTAATGCATACTTTTTATATGAATTTTTAATAACCCCACAAAATGCTTACAATTAAAATAATGATTAAGTAAATAAATAAATAAATAAATGTAATGTCCCATAAAGTGGTTTGGTTGATCACTGCCATCTACCTACTTATACTTCCCATTCATAAAATATGATTAATCAGCTCTTGGTCAATGATTATGCTCGAGTCAAATGTACACACGCATACTGCCTCCACACACAAATGCCATTCTGTAGAACAAATTATTGCATACATCAGTGCATGTCAGCTTTGGTTTATATCTGGCTATTTGTGTGTGGAGGGACAGAACACATCATGGAAGTTTGGCTGGTGGTCGTGAGATCGGATTACCATAGCCATTTACTGGTGGGGGTTGGGACCCAGCTTGTGCGATAGACGCGTATGTGTGCGTGTGTCCATATGGTATCAGACAGAGAGAGCACAGGAGTAATCAAGGAAGTGGAGCAACAGCCTAAGCTGAGCTGCACTAATCCTCCTCCAAACTTAGCCACGTGCCACATAGATACACAGACTGGCACTGCATGAACACACACACACACACACACACACTCACCCACTCACTCACTCACTTACTCAATCACATGGTGGCAAAGCATACTTAACCTTGACATGGTAGTGGCTGGGTAGTGAATACTGTGCAGGTGTCAGTGCATCAGGCATAGGTTAATATTACTTCTGGGTTGAAAGTGATTTGCCACCCAGTAATGATCCTGTGCACAGCATAAGCTTTAAATTTACACTTACAAGCTGTAATAAATTAATGTTTCTAATGCGGATGCTAAATCAGGAGTGTAAATAAGGTAAAAACACACTCGTACACCTATTCATTGTGTGCTTATGATGCAGAAGAATACACAATGGTCCTCTGATAATTAATTGCCAGCATAATCCTAAAGAATGTGTCTAATTAGCACACACTGCCAGACAAGCTCTATCCCAACACAATAGGCCACTGTTATATGCACACACCACAAAAGCATCATGTGATATAAAACACAAGAACTTACACCTTACAGGACTTCTCACAGTTCAAGAACTTACACCTTACAGGACTTCTCACAGTTCAAGAACTTACACCTTACAGGACTTCTCAGTTCAAGAACTTACACCTTACAGGACTTCTCAGTTCATGCTCGAACAAGAAACCACAGCAAACAGATGGAGCATAGTATGAGTACTACACACAATGACTAATAACAAGAACTAAAATAGACAGAGACTAAATACCAGAAATAATCAACAAAGAATGAAAAACATGCAGACGGGGAAAGGTGAAAATGAGTCAGGTTGCCAGGGACACTAGTGGAGGGCAGTTGTGATGCTCTTCTGTTTGAACTGCTTCAAACAATTAGCTCTTCACTTATTACAAAATGGCCAAACCATTTATTCCATAGAGATAATTGTACAGAATAAAAAACAAGCTAAATACATGTAAGGAAGTAAGTAAGTAAGTAAAATTTTATTTATATAGCGCTTTTTACAACACGTCACAAAGCAGCTTTACAATTGTATGGGTCCAGATCCCTAAACAGTCATATACAAATGTTCAGTTTGTAGACATCACTCTATATTAATTTTTATCTTAGTGGTCTTTTATAAGCCACTAATTTAATCAGTTTTTATTTGTTTCTTTTTTGACATTAAATTATGAAGATGAAATAACAGCACGCAAACTCATAATAGTTACCACACATAGAGGTAGTATAAAGAATATGATTTGTATTGAAAGGCCAAAGTCATATATGAACTATACAGCACTTTTTACAACACACATGTCACAAAGCAGCTTTACAAATTGTAGGGGTCCAGATCCCAAATGATCAAAGCCAGGGGTGACAGTAGAAAACACTCCCCAGAACAGGAAGAAAACACTCTCCAGGCAGAACAGGAAGAAAACACTCCCCAGGCAGAACAGGAAGAAACCTTGGAAGGATGAGGATTCAAGAGGGAATCTATTCTCCACTGGGTAGATTAGTTGTATATTTAATTTTAGTTCCTGTTTGAAAAACATTCTCTTGCATATGGCTAAATACAAAACTGTGTTTTTGGAAATCTTTTATATGGAAGAAATGGGCTGATGGAATCCTGGCAGTGTCAGGTTGAGATGTATAGAATCAGAGTTTTCTTGTTTGATCAATTGGTACAGGAATTCGGACTACCACAGTCACAGTACTGCTATTTTTTTTATCCATGTTAACCATATTTTTGCATCAAAATTTGCTAAAGAGATCTAAAGTATACACAACTGGCACAATGGTTATCTGAGGTATATAGTAAAGGATATGAAGTGTCTTTCTATCATTCCCCTCTCTGAGAACAGTATAGTGGAAATAAGGCTACAAATGCCTTAAGACATGTTGGGCAAATGGTTTTATATTTATAAATGATCAACAGTGGATTAGGATCTTTTGAAATATTACAAAAATGTCTAGGGATATTAGAATTAGACTTGCAGTTTAAGATTCAGCACTGATTTGACTGGACACTGTATAGATAAGCTTTGTCTTACAAATTAATTAGAATGTAGGCAGATTGGTGCATGTGCTTTGGATATCTCTTAAAGTTTGGCTTAGAGTTCATGATTATTTATAAAAATAATGGAAACAACATTCTATTTCAGTCGTACTTGATAGAAAGACGTACTTAGAGAATTGTAGTCACATTTTACCATCTCATCATTACAATTCCCAGTTCCCCAAGCACAGCCTTACCTGATCTTTATCACCAGACTATTGAATTCACCTGCTGCCCCCCCCATTAATGTACAGTGCAGAAAACGCAATAAAATATTAGGGGGAAAACTGAGTGATACTTTAAAAAAGAAGCACCAGTAATGTTTACCAGTAGTATCAGGTCTATGGCTCTTGTTTTCAATAAACATCTTATTCCATATATTCTTATTTAATGCTTAATTCAGTCTCTTTTGTGTCTCACAACTGTGTGATGAAACCACTGAAAGGAAGGAATCCACACATAAGGCACAAGGAATTTCTAGAGAGGGATAGGGACCAAAAACGCTATACAAAATGCAAAAAACTGTGAGAAGAGACTAAGGCTCAAAATCTGGGAGAAGAAAGAGCAGAGACACAAATCCAAAAATTCCCTCAATCCCCTACTTATAACCAGAAATGCGCTCCTGTGATAAGATTGTGATAAAATGGCCCAGATTGAATTTGGAGGCATCGATTATGATGGATCATGCTGGATCATGCTGGATCATGCTGGATCATGCTGTTTTAATCTGTTTCTACAGACACATCCCCTCTCAATATCAACCGTGTCTCTGTGGATATAGTTGCAAGCACAAATTCCTTGTTGCCCATCTATCAGAGAACCTCACCTGGACCCTCAATACACGCTCATTAGTCAAGAAAACCCAGGAGTGGCTTTTCTTCACTGAGAAAGTTGAAGAAAGCTCATCCCCTTAACATCATCCTTACTGTTGTACAGAGGGTCAAAAGACATCACTACCTGGTTTGGGAATGTGTATTTGTTTATAGCTTCAGTTTCTGGTAATGGATTTGGTGTGGAAAAGACCAGATGTTAAAGTGAATGAGTGCATAGGCACCAGAATGTCAGGAGAGGCATCTGAGTGAGGACTGAGGGGCATGGGAGTAATGGCACAAACAAGGTGTTGGTTTCATGTTACATTGTCCACAGATATAACTATATAATCTGTATAAAGTCATCCATGTCCTCAGAAGTGGCCTTACATGCCAGCTTGGCTTGAACTGATGTATTTACACCCCTACAGCATTCTGTTAGCACTGCAGGATTGCTCCAGTCACTTCTGGCTATGATAGTCTAAAACCTCATTACAAAATTTAGGAGGGGTTTATAAGGCTTCAGTCCACATTTATTGCAGACTCACTTATATTGTGCTCACATTATATTGTATGAAGGGTGGTTTTCATGTGAAAAGAGTAACCTCTCAATAGGTTAAATAATTAAGGGGTCACATGAGTGGGTCTTTGATTAAAAGGCTGCATCATAAACGTTTATTTAGGTATAATTATTGTGTATAACTACAATTGGGGAGAATGGTTGCTTTTGTTGGGAAATCTCTGAATGAATGAAATGTGATATTCTTTAAATGTTTTTCCATGAGGAGCCATATGCCCATTTTGCCCATAACTGTGAGTTAGATAGATAGATAGATAGATAGATAGATAGATAGATAGATAGATAGATAGATAGATAGATAGATAGATAGATA
>JAOXYF010000013.1:6091928-6118378 GCA_028565775.1 Sternarchorhynchus goeldii | reverse complement strand
TGTACCCCTTACAAAAAATCCTTCAAATGTTGATCAGTGTAGATTACATTATTTCTGAGAAAATCAAGTGTTCATACGTTGTTCTCTAATTTTGATCTCCAGTGTACAGGCTCTATTATTGGAATTTCTTACAGGAATTTAAAACTTCAGGATCAAGCACCACTGAATTTGCTCCAGTTTTGCACTGTATAAAAATGGGACTTAGATGTCAGTGTTTTAAATGAAATGAAATTTATTATGTGTGTTTCGTGTCATTGTGGAAATATGTACTGCCACAGTCTTAACTGTGACTCTCTTTTTTTTAAGTTTTTTTTTTTATTTAGTAAGATGTTCTGTCTTGCATAAAAAGGTACCAACAAATACATAAATGAATAAACTAACAAATAATTTTATTAAAACTTATAATACAGATGCTGAATATGAGTTCAGATGGAAGCCTCAGTATGAACCATTTTTCCTGGTTTCACTGTGCTGAATAGCATAAGCTCTCACCACTCTACAGGAAACTGAACCATTCAGAGCTTCAAAAACAGTGCAACTTTGCAGAGCACAGTGCACAAAACCAGCACTTTCACCTTGACACAGACGACCCTACCTTTGTCTTTCTTTCACACACAAAGATATGCATGTGTTAAATACTTAAATATGAACATACATTCACACTTCTACACCATTCAAAACCCACATTTTCATATTTGAACTATGACATATCTAAAAGAGAGTTAGAGAACGAAAAAAGCATATACATGCACACCAAACAGGAAATAAAACCACACTCAATTTAAATGAGGCACACAGCTCATGAGATGGGGGGAGGGACACAGGGGATGTGCACATACAAGCCGTTTAACTGTGAATGTGTGTGCGTATATGTATGTGAGAGTGTGTGTGTGTGTGTGTGTGTGTGTGTGAGAGAGAGAGAGAGAGTTAAAAAGAGGGAGGTTCTAGTGTGTGAGGAGAAAAAAGGTGTGTGGACAGCTCAGACCTGTGATAGCGCGTGAGTAGATCTGTGAACCTTCTGTTGTGAGGCTGAAAAAGTGAACACAGAGACACACACATACACATGAAGGAGAGTGTGTGTTTGTGCTCATACAGCTGTGTGTGCTTGACGCATCCCTGCCATAATGGACAAGGCAGCACTGGACATCTCCACCAGGAACCCACAGGAAGATTTTGAGATCCTGCTGCGTGTGGGAGGAGGGACATATGGAGAAGTTTATAAGGTCAGAGGTTACTGCCGGTCTACTGCCGTTATTTTATATTCAACTTCAGTTTTTTTCAGCTTACAAATACAGAGAGAAAGCAAAGTGATAGAAACAAAATAAAAGAAATAGCTAAAAGACGTGGAAAGAATAATGTATTTCATATACTTTTAAGAATGTGCATTGAAAACTGTTTCTGTGAGGATTTTCTGAGTCTTTGGTGAAAGTATGGCTATGGCCCTCTGGTGTATAGATGTTATTGTTTTTAGTTCAAGATTACTTCTACACTAAAGCAGCATTCTTTACACTTCTATTGGTTGGAAATGTTTCCTATGATCAAACTTTTATGTGGTTTTCTGGTAATCCATGGTTAGGACAATCTGAGAACCCGGATCCTGATGTAAATTTGGGAGTTGACACAGAGAGTGGTAGTGTTATTAGGGTATAATGGTGCATATTTGAAATGTGTTATGTGCAAAGAATGTGCAGGAAATAAAGGAGGAAGTGAGCATTAAGTATTTAATCATTTGAATGAAAACGAAACTGTACATAAAAATGCACTAAGTGAAACAAAAGAAGCCAATGTAACATTTAGTGACAGACAATGGTTAGGCAGACACAAAAGGTTTAAATAAGGCACAACATAAATGCATAGTACAACTCAGGTGATGTAGCCAATGAGGTAGACATACACCACCCTGGATAGGGTTGTAATACAAAACATTGAAAACACAAGATCAAAAACTAACAAAAAGCCACCTGCCAAGCCAGAGGTATAGGATGCTGCTGGAGGGAGACATCATGACAGGTTTATAGGCTACTGGAGAGATGCATCATGACATGGTTCTGACTTGTGTGACATCTACAGTGGACAGCAGAATCCACTTTCCAAAGTCTCAGGGTATTGTTACTCACAAAGTCACAGGGTATTATTACTTAGAAAGTCACCGGGTAGTATTACTTACAAAGTCTCTGGGTATTATTACTTACAAATTCGCAGGGTACTATTCCTTACATAGTCACCGGGTAGTATTACTTACAAAGTCCAAGGGTATTATTACTTACAAAGTCTCAGAGTATTATTACTTACCTGTTGCTGTTTCAAATATAACACAAATAAGTTTTTGTGTTCAAGAAAGATCCACTTTTTATGCACCTGTATATAGTATGTTTGAATATCTGTTTGTATTGATTGTCTCTGTGTCTTTGGGGGAGGGAAGGACCATCTTGACTAGTTTCATTCTATAGTCAGGCCAGCTGCATCTGGTGCCATTAATGTGTAACAGATACTGCAGATGCGGAAATGTGCAAATTAAAGGCACTGGCCTTCACCAGTCATCCATGTTAAGTTATAATATAAATGGAAAACAGGTTCAGACTATTGCAATCACAGTTTAATAATTTAAAAAGTCTAAAGGGCTTTTACACTACTACTGTTCCATATGTTCTTTTTCTTAACAAAAAAAAAATGAAAGAAGGAAGGAAAAAATAACTTTTGAGGCATTTGATATACATAACTATGGGTTGGCCTGGTGGCAGAAACATTATTGGAATAGGAAGACAGAAGAGAAGCAGTTTTCTCTTCATTCTGACCTTGGTGGAAGTAGCTTTAGTGCTTCTGTTGTCATGTTTGGCTCTGCTGCACTTTCATGGTTTACTGGTTTACTGCGTATTTCCTTCTTCCTCCTATGATGAGCTGCTTTGTATTTGTGAGCACAGATAAAATAATCATGCTTCTACAAAGGGAACACTTCTAAAGTGATGCCTCATCAGTGCAGCAATATTACTATGAATTAATTTAACTCATAAATAAAATAGAATAAATGGTGCCATATTCTGTGATCTCACATTATTTTTTACTTCTTTTGGGGCATTTTTATTTTAAAGCAATGTGTACTATGTGTACTATGTGTACTATGTGTACTATGCAAATGAAGGGATGTAAACCTTGTCACCTCCAGAGAGAAAGAGAGAGAAAGAAAAGGAGAAAGAGGTGGCTGGGATAAATAATAAAACGCTCATGTTAAATAATGAAACGCTCATGTTAGCCACCCACACAACCTAATTGATCAATAAACTAGCACAATCATCATTAGGATAGTTTCCTTTTATCCTAATCAAGCTCTGCATTTTAGAGAACCTAAATCTGTGTTTGCTTTCTAATTTGGTTAATGTAGCTCTTTTGGGCATACAGTGTATTTATAAAAGGTGTGTCTCATTTTTTGTTGATTGTACATCTTAATAATACCAATAGCAATTGATAAGAGTCTCCCATTAAAACCATCCCAGAATCCAGTAAATGGCTAAATTAGAAATGTTCCTCTTTTGATGTAAATTGGGTGGTCCTTATGTTACATAAAGCATACATAAGGACTGCTCACAAAATTCTGAAAGATAACTAGGCAGCAAAAGAAATTTCAATGTTTGTACTTGTGGATCAGTTTACTGTAGACATTGACTCACACAAATAAAGAAGAGCTTACACTATTCTGGCAGCTAAGTGGTTAAGACACTCAACTAGTAAGTCACATGATTGCTGTTTCACGTCCCATCTTTGCTGAGTTGCCACTGTTGGGCCTCTGAGCAAGGACCTTAACCCTCAATTTCTCAAGATGTATCCAGTTGCTCTGGATAAAAGCATCAGCCAAATCCCATACAGTCATACTGGTTAAGATCAATGACTTAATTTAAATATCACAAAAGGCTTTAAACAGACTAAACTTAACCTTAGTTTCATTTACATCCTGATCAAAAACACAAAAACCTATTATTTTATCAGCAGCTGTGAGACTTATCTGGTGCCTGAATTTCATTATATGTGTATATGTACACAGTGTGAATTATACAATGTAAACTTTTTCTTCAGAGAACATACCACACAACAACATAATACATGAGGTTAATACTACTGTGATGATGTAATGCCTTCTTTATTATTTGAGAAGATAAGGCAAGGCAAGGCATGTTTATTTGTTTAACACTTTTCCAACATAGCATCTTAACATTAGACTACATTAGAAGAATAAAAAAAAACTTATTACAACCTGAGATCTATCATCTCAGGAAGGTCACCTCAGGAGAACAATAGGGTCTGACCTTTGTGTATCCCAAAAGTTTTATGAAAGTATTACTTGCCTAAATGTCTGAAATGATGGCATAAGTGCAGCTTCCTTACTAACTCACCTCTTAAATACAAGAGGTGAGTGAAGTTAAACATGTAAAACTCATCACCCATACAATCCTGCTGCGTGTGAAGTCCACATGACAACCACAATACAGGCTGCAATATTATCTATATGTGATTATTCTTAAAAGTTTCAACTTTTTAAAAGTTTTTTTTAAGTTTCAACCAAAAGAGTGACACATATTTCCTCTCCTCTTGCTCATACTGACTTTGTGAATGATATGTTGAATGACGTGGTGGCAGCTTTAATAAAAGCACATTTGTATTATAAAAGCACATTTCAAAAAGGCAAAAGACTACACCATAGCCAACCAAAAATAAAAATGAAAATATTAAAATCAAAATTCTATATATATGTCATGTATCTCTATAACTAATTCTACATTATCTCACTGCTCATGCCATTTTGCATACTTTAATGACATGATTCTAGGTTCGTAGGTAAATGACACCTAGATTCTTGATACCATTTTCATATTCAAAGACAATGAGTTAAAAATTGTCTTTTTTGCCTGTGGTTCATTTCCAGTTACAAAACCCTGTGTCTTACCATTGTTTAGTTGCAGGAAATTATGAGACATCCATGGAAAATGTCTTTTATTCAGTCAGACAAAGCTGTCAGACCTGTAGACATCAGGTGATAAAACAAATATGGTTTTATACTAGCTAGTGAAAGCATAGGTTAAATTATAAAAGTCTCAAGGTTTTGAATCGCGTTTTGGGGCCCAGAATGAAGCTTTGGTGATCCTCTGCAAGAAATGTAGCAGTGCTTTTAAAAATATGTACCTAGGGCAACATATTAATAAGTACTTTGAATGTATTTGTATGTGTGTGTGGGTGTAGCATTAGGAGACACCTGCAGGCTGCCAAACATTTCTGTTCTCCGGTTATGGTAAACCGTAACCTCTTGGCCCCACCCACAAGCTTCTGTTCTGAGTAAACAACAGTCACAGCCATTGGGTAGCTTTCCACAGGACCTGCTCAAAACACTTTAAATTGTTTAATTACAAACTAATTAAAGAAACATTTCTACATCTTCACTTAATGATTGTTGTAAGATCATCACAAACAGCTAAATAACAGCTCCTTATGTGAAACTTGTTTTTTGGAATACATATAAGTTTATTTTTTATATTGCAAACATAGTTACAATTTCCTCTCTCCTTACTTATTTTCTCTTTATTTCCTTTTTAAGGGTCAAGTGATCAACAGACAAAGTGTACAGGGCAGAACAATCAAATTAATAATCTGATCTGTAATAAATCATATTCCAGCCATACTATATATTGAGCACCCAGTGAGTGTGTTGTTCAACTGATTAATGGATGGGGTAGGCATTCTAAATTCAATATCTTAATGTTTAAATGCCAAATGACTTGTGTAATTCTAATTTACAAAAGGCACTACCTGTAGACCTTATCCAGCTAGAAGTGGTTAAAAATTATATTATTTACTGATGACTGATTAATAGAGTAGTAATCACCTTAGTAGGAGTAGTAAGACCACTTTAGGTGACATTTAATCCAGACCATGTCTTATTGAGTCAAGGTCCAAGAACAGCTGGGCAGAGACGAGACTGAGATTATAATCTGGTGTATTATTTCTTTGTTTCATAGATGAGTGATGCACATGTGACATGCATGTAAGTGATACCAAGCAAACAAACAAACAAAGAAAATTAAACTTTGCATTATTTATAAGGTTTTAACAGTACGAGTAACTGTACTTACCATAACCAATAATATGTACTGAAACCTAACTATAATAATAATATAAAGGTCAATAACAATCATTAAGAACATGAAACTAAGAGATTAATGGACTTGCTAAAAACATGATACTAATAGATTAATGGACTTCTTTGTGTCAAATGAATGAAGCCACATTATCACTACTGTTATCATTTTCACTTGTTAATGTGAATCTTATAACACTACACAAATTATGTGTTTGCAGTTTGTGAGAGTAAAAGATGTGAGTAAAAGATCAGTCAAATCTGATGATTTAAAAGCTAAAGGTTTTTAAGGTGCTGTTTTTAATTACTGTGCAAAATATTTAAAACAAAAACAAACAACTTTTACTTCCTGTGGCATGAACACAATAACAACATATTTTATCATTCTTGCAGATATTTGTCCATAATTCAGATATTCTAGCATTTTGGTTGGCCTGGGAAGAACTTTTGAGTTCACAGGGTTAGGGTTAGCAAGAATGAGTAAAAATTCATCCTAGAGCATGACTCTAAAGTGTTTCGAGTCTAGATTCTACTGATCAATTGTTTGGTCTTGGCTGAGTCCTCTGTGTGTGTTTATGAATGTAAGCGTCTGAAATTGAGTGGTAACCTGTGCATTTGAGTGCATACTTGTGTGAGTACATGCTTGTGTGAGTGCATGCGTGAAGTGCAGAAGCATGCTCATTTGTGAAGCAGGTGCTCTTTGTAAAGGGGAAATACAGAAGTGAGACTCCTGGATCATTATCTACACCACATTTCCCTGTGTGTGTGTGTGTGTGTGAAAAGTGGCTCACAGCCCACTTTTCTTATAGATGTTAAAATCACATTAACACAGATACCCAACTCCAAAACACAAATCAGTATCTAGTATCATGTAGGTACTGTTTTGTATGTCATCTTTTTGTCAGCTTTTTTGTTACATGTTTAGGCATGCATAGCTATGATAATCAAAGTATTTTTTAAAAGAACTCAATATTTACGAGTTAATTGTTTATAATAACCCTAACCTAACCACACCGCATTATAATAATAGCTAATAGTGCTTAGGAAGAGTAGTGCTTAGGATAAATAGTCACAATTGGTGGTTCATGACCTGCTGCTGCTATTGTTTCTATTTTTCACTGCAGAATTTGATGTGATTGACCAGGATGTTTTAACTGGCAGTTCTTGAAAACATGGTCACAAGTAAACATAATGGCAAATATGTGTTAAAATATAAAACTCTGGATTTCCTTCATCTAAATTCAGATAAAACAGAAGTATAGATGTTACTTACTGTGTAGTACCAATGTGTCTGTGTAGCATCAATCATTTATTCAAGTTTTATTTTCAGCCAAAAGTTATAGCTGCTGCTAAGGTCCTGAGTGTAACCCTTGATGCTGGGCCTCATATAAATAACATCTCCGAAAGTTAATATTATCATTTAAACAACTCATTTTAACCCTAAATAATAAAAAGTAAATCATGGTGTCATAACTTGTGTCAACACTGCTGCGGTTTGGAACTGAATGGTTGCCTTGCACTTGCTGTCTTTTTTGGCTTACTGGAATAAGCTTGAAAATTAGAACATATAATTCCAGTCTTATTAAATGCACATTGGTTTCCTGTAAAGTTCTGTATTGGCCTCAAGTCTTACATTTGACATTTAAAAGCATTGCTGTTTTGGCTCTGGCAGTGAAGCATTGTAGCCTATCTTGATTACTTCAAACATTGACTTAAGTATATGCTACTGACATAGTGCAGGAACTTTTGCAGCTGCTAAACTGTTCCCCGAAATACTATGTATTTAACTGTTATTGTTACTGTTATTTTGACAGCACAATTAAACTATAAACTGGGTGCATATTTCTTTGTTCTCTAGTGTATAGTTTAAAATGCAGAAGTAGCACCTGTGCTATTTTGATCCAGTAGAGGAAGCAAAGACAGTTATTCCATTTTTGGGTGACACATTGAAAATGAGCTTTTGGTTAAATAAAATCAACCATTCCCTAAATTTAAATTACTTTAAAAACTCAGTTTACAGCAGGGCATTCCAGTGGAGCTTCATTATGGGCTTTGAAGGCAATGTTCAGCATCGTGGCCCAGTATAAAAAACAGTTGTGTTCAGATGTTTTGGACAATTTTAAGTGGAACCTTTTAATTTGCTTTTTAGAGATGCTTCATTAACGATGGCTACAGTCTTTGTTTCCACGGACGCTGACGCAAAATGTGTGTAACTGTGGTTTCTGGTTGCTAGCCTGGTCGACCTTTCAAACGTTCACATTCTTTGTAGAAAATATTGTGTATGTGTGCGTATTGTTTGTTTATTTGTAAGCCACTATCATCTCCTATTTTAAATGATGGTTAACCCCCACAAATCTTCAAGCCTGCTTGCTCTCCCCCACTTAAGCTACAGTCCATCTACTAAATGTTCCACTCTTAAAGTCAAAGACCTATTTTTAACTTGTTCTTGGTTGGGCGTATTTATAAAGGACAGAGACAATGTGTGTGTGTGTGTGTGTGTGTGTGTGTGTGTGTGTGCATGTCAGAAAATGCAGAAGTGACCATGTTTTCTATATACTTTAGTAAATAAATCATTGTATTTTCAATATGTGGCCTCACTTTTCTGCAAATAAAAAATGTGGAGAAATGTAAAATTGTAAAAAAAAAAAAAAAGAAAAATAAAAAAGAAACGTTCTTTATTAAATGCTAGTAAGAAACTAAATATTGCCATAAAATATTTTCCTTAAATTTAACTTAAAAGTATCTCCAGTGCTCAGGAATTTTAACATAAACTCGCATCTAATATTTCTTTGACAATTTGTGAGACAATGGGAGTAAATTAGACCAAAATGTAGACTGCAGTTTGCTCTAATAAATTTCTATTTTCTTCAGCAATTGTAAAATGAGGAAACAAGCTCCATGTTTATCCACTAATCAGTCTCATGGCAAGGAACATTTTGTTGCCTGTTACAAAGTATATCTTTGTTGTGTCCACAGGCCCGGAACAAGCAAACGGGGGATATGGCTGCCATAAAGATCATCAAAATGGAACCTGGTATGCAATTATACATCTAAAGGGTTTTCTGTATTGGTGTGCTTAACATAACTAGTAGTGGTTATTCAGATGAACACAGAGTTGAGATGCACTGGAAGCCCACCAATGGGCAATAACATAACGAAACTGTGGCCAAATCCAAAATGGTAACTCGAAGCTGGCCTAAATCTTGTAGATTTTGCACCTGTTGTTGTATAATACTAAATGCTTACAAGTCTTCATATTAATATGTGTAAACTTTCTAAATGTGGAAAAATTGAGGTGCCAGGCTCATTCTGTGCTCTTACCTGCAATTCTTTGTTCATTTCTCTCCTCTCAGAGGATGATTTCTCAGTGATTCAGCAGGAAATAATGATGGTAAAAAGCTGTAAGCACAGCAACATTGTGGCCTACTACAGCAGCTACATCAGGTCAGAGACTCTGTGCACTCTGTGGTTGGAGGGGATGGTCAGGGAAATTCTGGGGTTCAGGGCTTCAGCTCAAAAACCTGAGGTCAAAGACTGCAGAATGGCTACTATTTACTGTGTATTCTACTATAACCTGATGCAGAATTTTCATATCCAGTGCTGGCGAGCTGCACTGCAGTTTAGTGTCTTTCCTGCATGTTAGACCTTGGTTATTTGAGTTTTAGGCCTTCTAAATCCTCATCTCCTTCAAAAATATCTGAACCAAGAACTGAAGAACACAGTTTAACTATTACTGTGCCAAGATCTGGGCTATAGCAAAATCTGTAATGTCTTTTGTACATTGAAGCACTGACCTGGAACAGGAAGTGACAAGCAGATCATCAGTGTTGGGATCAAACACAAAACTTGTCTAGGACTTATATAAGAAGGACGTGTATAAGAAGAGTACCTTATTAATGGTACCAAAAGCTTCACATTTTACATAGATAGTTTAGCCTTTATGTGTCAGGATGCTCTACAGGTGCATGTTCTAGACAAAACAAACAAAAACACAAACAAGGTGTGTTCAGCATTGCATGATGCTTAATAGAAAATTTTAGACAAGTGGGTGAAGACTGATGTACGTTTGTGTGTACATTGTAGGGCAAATAAACTATGGATCTGTATGGAGTACTGTGGAGGAGGCTCTCTACAGGATATTTACCATGGTAAGTGATATCTGTGGAGGCTGTGTCTCAGGTGTGCATCTTTTTAATGGAGTACAGTTTATTGTTAATGCTATCTATGGTTTATTTATGTTGCCTGTATATAAAAATTCTCTACTTCACCGCCCCGGACAATCTTTTTCTTTCAATCTTAAGTCCTCTACCTGAGGCCTGGGAGCTTGAGAGGTTTGCATAGAATTTTAATTGTCCCCAGGACTGCACTCTTCTGCATGGAGATTTCAGATGTTGCTCATGGGATCTGCTGTAGCCACTCTCCCAGTTTGGGGGTCACAGCCCCCAGTGCTCGGATTACTATGGGAAACCACTATTGCCTCCACACCTTTTTGTTGTTCACACCTTTTGTTCACACCTTTAGTAGCTGTTCTTTCAGCCCTTTTTTTCAGCCCCCTTTATTTCTAAAGTGTTTTATGTCTAAGGGTCCTTGTTCCTGAGGTTGCTCCTACTTGTGGATGTTAGAACACTGAGCTACTTGTCGTTTGGGTGTTAATCTAGATTTTGGGTTTGAAGCATCCATAGTTCCCATATCCTGTGTATTTACCCTCTCAAACTGGCCTTGCTTATGTAGTAGCATTTCAACGGTCCTCTAGTCTGCACTTTTGTCCATGAGTGTACTCACTTTCATTGCCAGCAATTTAGACATCATAGGTAGACCTCAACTATGAGAGACAAAATGAGAAAAAAAAAATTCGGAAAATCACATTGTCTGATTTTTAAAGAATTTATTTGCAAATAATGGTGGAAAATAAGTATTTGGTCTCCTACAAACAAGTAAGATTTCTGGCTGTCACAGACCTGTAACTTCTTTAAGAGGCTCCTCTGTCCTCCACTCATTACCTGTATTAATGGCACCTGTTTGAACTTGTTATCAGTATAAAAGACACCTGCCCACAACCTCAACCAGTCACACTCCAAACTCCACTATGGTTAAGATCAAAATGCTGTCGAAGGACACCAGAAAAAAAATTGTAGACCTGCACCAGCCTGGGAAGACTGAATCTGCAATAGGCATGCAGCTTGGTGTGAAGAAATCAACTGTGAGAGCAATAATTAGAAAATGGAAGACCTACAAGACCACTGATAATCTCCCTCGATCAGGGGCTCCATGCAAGATGTCAGCTTGTGGGGTCAAAATGATCACAAGAACGGTGAGCAAAAATCCCAGAACCACACGGGGGGACCTAGTGAATGACATGCAGAAAGCTGGGACCAATGTTACAAAAGCTACTGTCAGTAACACACTACACCGCCAGGGACTCAGATCCTGCAGTGCCAGACGCGCCCCCCTGCTTAAGCCAGTACATATCCGGGCCAGTACATATCCGAGTGAATCCAAAGAACACCATACCTACTGTGAAGCATGGGGGTGGCAACATCATGCTTTGGGGCTTTTTTTCTGCAAAGGTACCAGGACGACTGATCCGTGTACATGAAAGAATGAATGGGGCCGTGTATTGTGAGATTTTGAGTGCAAACCTCCTTCCATCAGCAAGGGCATTGAAGATGAAACGTGGCTGGGTCTTTCAGCATGACAATGATCCCAAGCACACTGCCAGGGCAACAAAGGAGTGGCTTCGTAAGAAGTATTTCAAGGTCCTGGAGTGGCCTAGCCAGTCTCCAGATCTCAACCCCATAGAAAACCTTTGGAGGGAGTTGAAAGTCTGTGTTGCTCGCCGACAGCCCCAAAACATCACTGCTCTAGAGGCGATCTGCATGGAGGAATGGGCCAACATAGCAGCAACGGTGTGTGCCAACCTTGTGAAGACTTACAGAAAACGTTTGACCTCTGTTATTGCCAACAAAGGCTATATAACAAAGTATTGAGATGAACTTTTGTTATTGAACAAATACTAATTTTCCACCATTATTTGCCAATACATTCTTTAAAAATCAGACAATGTGATTTTCTGAATTTTTTTTCTTCTCATTTTGTCTCTCATAGTTGAGGTCTACCTATGATATCAATTACAGGCCTCTCTCATCTTTTTAAGTGGGAGAACTTGCACAATTGGTGACTGACTAAATACTTTTTTCCCCCACTGTACAAGTTTCAATTTCTGAATGGAATTACTGAAATAAATAAATATCAATTTCATGATATTCTAATTTCATGACCAGCACCTGTATATAATGACCCCACATCAAATATATAATATCTCAAATGTTCAAATGCATCTTAACTACAAATACCTTATAATGGGAACCTAATACCTATATCTACGCATAAATTTAAACCTGTAGGTTATGTCTTTGATAATTTAGGAAACCTCATCTTTAATACCTTTCTGATAATACCACCACCCCATCGCAATCTCTCTCTTTTACTCTGTTCTTTTACACTCTCACAGTAACTGGTCCTCTCTCAGAGATGCAGATAGCATATGTCTGTCGTGAAATGCTACAGGTAAGCTCATACATCCCTCTTAGCTTTACAGGCAGCCTAAACAAATGTCTTCGAATGAACTCTCTCAGAGCTACAGACCTATCAGATTAGATGGCATGGAAGATATATTTCATCAGAACAGCTAATTTAAGATCAGTTTCCCTTGCTCATATAAATATGTTCATTGAGATTTAAAAGGCAAAAACTAGTCTTAGGTCATCTTATTAGCTCTCTGTCTTTAACAGGGGTTAGAATACCTGCATGGTCAGAAGAAGATACATAGAGACATCAAGGTAAATGTTAACACTGCAATATTAATTAACATCAATTAACAAAGACCCATGTGATTTGGGTCTTTGAATCTCAAAGACCCAAGTCACATGTATTTATTGTCTGTGACCATACACTGTGCTACACAATCATCTTTTAGTAGATTCCCATATTATATTTATTCTCATGATTACTTCCATGATAACGTACCAGTTGGCAGGTAATACAAGTCATAATATCTTGATATTTAAAAGTTGCCATGTCTGTTTCAGGGTGCAAATATTCTTCTTAATGACCAAGGTGAAGTAAAATTAGGTGAGTGGGATGGGGTGGTTGAATTGTAATAGGCTTAATGTGGTCAAGTACATGAATTCGGGTCTATCTGAGCTACACTAGATATTCCAAGTATCCCTAAGCACATTTGTAAGTCGCTCTGGATAAGAGCGTCTGCCAAATGCCATAAATGTAAATGTAATGTCTATCTCAGATATTACAAGTTAAAGGCAAAAAGAACGACATTCAAATTCAGATTGCCTGCCAAGCATGTAGCTCAAATCAGATTTAATGGGAACTTCTTCGATGATGCCTGACTTATGAGGAATGAGAAAAATATTGCCCAAGTTATCTTATTTAAACTCTTGTCTTCCTCTTCTCTTTCCTTCTCATAATGTTTTAGCGGATTTTGGAATCTCAGCTCAGATAACTGCCACATTTGCACGTCGGATGTCCTTCATTGGGACACCATATTGGTAAGTTTAACCGATGTGATCAAAGTACTGGGAGATATTAGAAATAATTTTAGCATTGACCTCTTAGTGCTAGTGTATAGGACTTCATATTAATATATATATGTATTGTGTAAAAAGATTGTGTAAAAATGTGAAACCCCGCTGAGTTTCAAAACCTTGTGGAACTTCAATTTGTATACATTTACAAAACAAAAATATATGTAGGAACCTATACACTGAACATGCAAAGTTGATTTATGTAGTTTTGTCTAAAAAGCACTCACCATTCACAGCAAAACTGGAAGAAACTTTTTGTTTATATGACCTGTTACCTGTTAGGAGTGATGCAATATATTGGTATTTATGACAAAAGTGATATTACCAAATAAAATATTGATGTTAATACTATAGATACAATACTATTGTAAATAATCCTATGCCAGCAACTTAGGCAGAGGTTATGTTTTTAGGATCTGTTGTTTAACCATTCATCTACTTGCCTTTTCACTATATACTAATTAGTGTAATTGTTCTATTTGTAGGCTTTTATAGTTATGCTTACATAGACTATTGATGTCACTTTGCAATAATATCGTTATCATGAATTGTTTTTCCTACAATAATCGTGTGTTGATTACAGCCCTAGTACCTACTTTCTTCCACAGGATGGCTCCTGAAGTGGCAGCAGTGCAGATAAAAGGTGGTTACAATGAGTTGTGTGACATTTGGTCTGTTGGTATTACGGCTATCGAACTGGCGGAACTGCAACCACCACTCTTTGATGTTCATCCATTGAGGTAATGGCATGCAAGTGTGGCATGCAACTTATACATACATGCACTCTGACAGAGTGACTTATACATACATGTACTCTGACAGAGTGACTTATACATACATGTACTCTGACAGAGTGACTTATACATACATGCACTCTGACAGAGTGACTTATACATACATGCACTCTGACAGAGTGACTTATACATACATGCGATTTTTCCTCACACTCAGAATCTGATATATGTGTAAGTACACTATATTGTTAAAAGTATTCGCTCACCCATCCAAATAACTGCACCAGTGCACAAAACAAGGTCCATAAAGACATGGATGGAAGAGTTTGGTGTGGATGAACTTGACTGGCCAGCACAGAGTCCTGACTTTAACCTGATAGAACACCTTTGGGATTAATTAGAGCGGAGACTGAGAGCCAGACCTTCTCGTCCAACATCAGTATGTGACCTCACAAATGTGCTTCTGGAAGAATGGTCAAAAATCCCCATAAACACACTCCTAAACCTTGAGGACAGCCTTCCCAGAAGAGTTGAAGCTGTTCTAGCTGCAAAGGGTAGACCAACATCATATTGACCCCTATGGATTAAGAATGGGATGAAGCTCATATGAGAGTCGGGTGAAGGTGAGCGAATACTTTTGGCAATATAGTGTACATCTCTGTGCGCACACATACAAACACCGCTGAAACAGCCCTTAAATACAAATTTATGGATGAAAGAGTACATCAAAGGAACAACACTTGATTTGAGATGGTTAGTATTAATGATATTCTAATTTTATAACCAGCACCTGTATGTTGTTTTGCCTTATATATCAAGTACTACCTGACTATGTATTTTGATATGGTGCATTTTCAGGGTGTTATTTCTCATGTCTAAGAGCGGATACCAGCCTCCCAAACTCAAAGAAAAATCCAAGTGGTAGGACATGCTTTTTAGTTGTTTTAACTGTATTGAGGGTTTTATTGAGCTTTCTGCTGTTTTTATTTTTTACTTTTATAGAAAAAGAGCTTTTCCAAGAAATCAAAGACCACAAACTTGCTGTTCCCTTAAGTACTTAAAGGTGCATTAGACGAGATTCAAGAAACACCACCTAGTGGTTATGTAGGTGAACCCACTAGAATGACTTTAAATTCTTTGGCTTTTCAATACATTCCTGTTCATGAACAAATAGCCTGCCTCCAAGATCTGTGCTGTCCAGCACATTTCAGTTAGTGTTTTTAGGATTATCAAACTTGTCATGATTTCATTTTTGAGGGATGAGGTAGTCTGTTTATTAATAATACTTTGTTATTCAACAAGCTGTTAGCAAAAGTAAACCACATGTAGCTAAAATCTTAGGATGGGAGTGCTTGTATGCAGAGGCCTAAATGATAAGCATCCTACAAAGGCTAAAATGCTGTCAACCCCCAGCAAAGAACTGATTTATTCTACTTGGCAAATTATGATGTCATACCATTACATTTATTTTTTTTTCAAAGAGACTTATCTAATCATGTTACCCAGGTACTCTACACATTGTTTTTGATATAGCAGCATTTTGCCAAAGCTACTGTGTTTGGGGGCTTGAAGGAGTTAACATTTTACCCTGATACACTACGAAATGCCCACAATGACATGTATATTCTTGATAGTGAAATTATAGACCTATAAACAATAGAATTCAGTTCATGACAATTTACAACAGTATTTTCACTGTCCAATAGCTCATTGTAAAATGCGCTCCCATGAGCTGATCAGTCACTGCATATATTTCTCTGCAGGTGGTTCATGCAGAGCATTACTTTACTTAGCTCTCTAGATAAGTAATAATCATTTATCAAAGGACTATGAATTCTGTCACTCACACAGTTCAAGGCTTTATACAGATTACATTTACATACCTGTTCTGGAGGAATTTAGCTAATTCTGCATCCAACTTTAACCCCTTCACATGTAATAATTCTGGAAATTTTGGAAAAGCACATCCAGTGTTCAGTCTTGTTTAGTTTATATTATTACTGTTTTTTGTCTCTAGTACAAGCACTTGGCAATGCAGGGAATTTACTAGACTCCACCATTTTTTCTCAACTCACACACAGAGTTGAAGATGGGGCCTTGAAGAAGAGTGTCACATAAATGACTAAAGTTGAAGAAAAGTGTTTATCAACCTGATTTTCTATTGTATGCCAAATTGCATATGGATATCTTTGGTCGTGAGTTAAGAATGTTGGACATGGAATGTACAATGTGCAGACTATGACCACTCCTACAAGGCTAGTCTATCAATAAGAGAAAGACATTGGGTGACATGAAACTCATGAATATTGGCCAGTGCATGCTTATTGATGTGTGCTGACTATAGTTATTTCCTTTAATCGCACATCTACTTCCAGAGAATCTTTAGGGTACTGTCTGACTTTAAACACACACGACATCGCACAGCTGCTCATGGAATTCTGTCAAGCCCAGCTTACTGGAAGATCACTGTAAACACAAAACAAGAATCACCTAATACATGTGTTTGGGGGGGGTGTTGACTAATGCACCTTTAAGATTTATGATTAGTTATTTTTGCTAGGGGCTTTTGTTGCTGTAACACTGGACAATCTGATAAACTGTATGTTTCAGGTCTCATGAGTTTTATAGCTTTGTGAAGTCGATGCTTATTAGGAGCCCTAAAAAAAGGCCAAATGCAAAGAAGATGCTCGCAGTGAGTACACACACACACACACACACACACACACACACACACACACACACACACACACACACTACGAGCACAGCAGGGCTAAAGAGCATTTAGTAGGCTTTATCTCTCTCTCTCTCTCTCTCTCTCTCTCTCTCTCTCTCTCTCTTAGCACGCTTTTGTGACTCAACCATGTCTGAGACAAGAGTTAACTCTCGACCTGCTGGAAAAACTGAGACATCCAGAGAAACTCAAAGAATGTTTACAACCAGATGACGAAGACATTGAGGTACCCCTCTTCATACATGTGTGCACTGTTCAAACTGCATATTCTATTACTTAATGACTAAAAGAACTGGAGTTTTGGAATCCAAATTCTGAGATAAATATATTGCATGCAAAGATTCCTGACAGTTCAAGAGTACTGATTAGATATCATTATGAACACAATTATTCTCAGTCTCATAATAGATATCAGATTTCAGCCATCCCCTTATCAAGTGTAGACCTAGTATTGGAACTGTGTATGGTTTCATTTCTGGCCTGTGAACTTTGTATGATCTCACAGATGGCGGCACCAAACTCTCTGAGGAGAATTCATTCTATCAACCGCCACAACCAGGCCGAGAGAACCAACTCTGACATCAGCTGTAAGACTTTCAATGCTCATTTTGTACTTTACTGTTTGTACCATTATTATTATTATTATTATTATGGTGCCTGATGTCAGCAAGAGGACGATACCCCCCCTCCATCTTTGAGTCTTGGTTCCTCTCAAGGTTTCTTTCTCATGCTCTTAGGGAGTTTTTCCTTTCCACTGTTGCTCTTAGCTTGCTTACTGGAGGATTTAACTGTGTAAATTTGACTTTGACTTTATTCCCTTCCTCTGTTATTCGGAATCATGATTTCTGTTTCAGTGGATCAAATCTACACACAGAGACCAATAAACCAAAAGCAGGTATCACCAGAAGCAACAGTAAGTGTGTCTGTGTACTTTTTTTAACAGAACAATGGTTTTTAATATTTTTAAATTATTGATAGGGTACGAATTATGAATAGGTTTACAGTTACAGCATTGTATATAATGACTGTATAGTTAAGGTTAGGATTACCCTGAGGGGCAGGACAAAGGTCAAATTTTGGATGTCAGTGTGCTTTTATTAAATACAATATTATGTGGTAAAATTAAATAATGAATTATATTTGTTTATATATTTTTTTCTCCATGTAGTGGCAGCCCTCATTTAAATGTCAGTGGGCTGGTTCTCCGGTCACTGCACCCAAAAGCCCTGCCAGGTAACGGCTGTTGTACTAACGTCCCAACAAATTCTCAAAAAGACAAGCATGACCTCACCTCCCACACCCTCAGCTCTGTTTTCTCTTAAATAAAATTTGGAACTCTTTAAATAATTTATCATGTCTTGCTATGATCAAACAAAACACAACTCTCCCTCTCACTCAGAAAAATTAAAATAATCCATGTAAGAAACTAATTGCTTATAGGCATGTTCTTACCCAAAATGCTATTCATGTAGAAGCAAATTAATACATTTTTTTTTCCAAGTTATACATAATAATAACCTATATTTTTGTCTTTTTTGACAGAGAAGACAGCATGGACTCAGATGATGACTACGATGATGTGGAAATGTAAGAATTTAATGTATTTTGAAACTGAAATAAAGGAAATAGCTCTTTCACCCAAAAATAGCACTACTATCAACTAACATTCCTGAAATGTTGGCCACACCCAAAGAGCCATGCATTAGTGTTATGACTATACAATGTTGTAATGGGATTGCTTATTATGCAAACTTCAGGCAGTTCGCTTCCCTTTCTCAAAGACGAAATTTGAATCTCTGCTGCCAGTCTACCAGAATAGTGCCTTCTAAATTCAAAGTTTAAGCTTGTCTATTAGTCGTTACTAAAAATCTGTAGCATAATGTTTTTCTTAGACATTTTCTAAGTCATTCCATCAAAGTAAAAGGAACAAATACAAAAAACCCCTCCATCTCAGCCAATAGTATGTCTGGTTTTATATCACTGAATCATTAAAATATAATGCCCTGTTTTTTTACTCTAAATTAAAGTAAGCCATGCTTAGAGAAGTGCAAGATGGCATCCACCACAAATGACAAATCAGATTAACTGAATGTTTTAGTTCCTGGTAGTAAAACCATAGCTGAGTAACTGTCTGATCCAGATGCTATCGTTACACAAAATATTGTCCTCAGTAATTTTGTAAACCATGTGCTTTCAGAGATGCTGACAGATGCTACCTGTTTGTAGTGCTAGCAGAATAGACAATGTGTTGCTAGCTAAATTCTTCACGATGGCATAAAGTTGTTGACTAGTGTTTTCAAGAATAGCCTACATTACACTGCATGAGAATTCATCACACCAAAATACATGGGGAAATGTCCATTACTGATGTCAGCAGACTGCTGACCTTTCTAATGACCTCCAACCAATTTTGAACACTTTGGATTCAAACACTTACATTTGAGGAGAGTTAAAGCTCTCAAAGCTGTTGCTTCAGACCTAGAAATATTTTCATCCAGCTGGAAAAAATAGCTAAAAGATGTACACTTTTGGATAAACTTATGACCTGAACTTACATTCCAATGCTCCAACCTGTGAACCAGAAAAATTTAACCTGAGTTTTAGAGAACATGGGAGGTATAAACTCAACGTGTTTCATGATGGAGTTACAGTTGGAGGTATTTGGTCCAGTTTTCAAGGTAAAAGTACAGCGAGAGTTAGTTCAGTATGGGACATAAAATATAGACATTTCAGAAGTGTGGCTGCAGTAACTCTGGCAATTAGCTATTACAGCCTAACTAAAAGGACAGAACCAGAAGGTAACCCAAATTTGGGGGTGCCCTGAGGCATTGGCATCCCTCCACCCCACCGTCAACAAACTTGAGTGAACATGTGCAGTGCTGGGACGTCAGCACCAGCGTCTCAGTATACCATAAAACCCTCTGCCCATGAACCCCTGGATCTTTAACCCTTATCTATGGGGGAATATCAATTACCAAATGCAAAAACTAAATAAGTACGTTTTTTAGACTAGACTTAAAGATTGAGACCCGGACATTTTCTGGAAGGCTGTTCCATAGTTGGAGGGCTTTGTAAGAAAAGACTCTTCCCCCTTCTGTTACCTTATTAATTGATGGAACCAGTAAGAAGCAGCACCCTGTGTTCTTAGTAAATGTGGAGGCTCATAGTAGCAAATAAGTTCTTGCAGATAATCAGGGGGGAGCCCATGCTATTATATGTTAAAATTTTAAAAATACAATTTTAATAGAATAGATTTTATAGTCTATGCGAAATTTGACTGGGAACCAGTGCAGGCTTGAAAGGACCAGACTGATGTGATCAAATTTCCTAGTTCTAGTTAGAACTTGGGCTGCAGCATTTTGAACTAGTTGAAGCTTACTTAAGTTCTTACTAGAGCATCCTAATAATGAGTTACAGTAGTCTAATCTAGAGCTAATAAAGGCGTGTACTAATTCTTTGGCTTTCTAATATTGTATAAGTGAAGAAAAGCTATTCTAGTAATACTATCTATATATTTATCAAATGATAAGTCTGAGCTGAATACGACGCCGAGATTTTTATCTACCGAGCCAGGTGCAATGGGGAATTCAGCGAGATTTAGCATTAAATCAGACATTTTCTGTCTTGAAGCTTTCAGGCCCAGGACGAGGACCTCCGTTTTATCACCATTAAGGTGGAGGAAATTTTGTGACATCCAATCGTTCACATCTCTTACGCAGGCTACAGTTTTCTCTAGCCTGGGTCTGTCATCAGGTTTGGCTGATATGTATAGCTGGGTATCATCTAGAGTGAAAGTTGACACCATGCTTGCATATGACTGTACCCAGTGGTAGCATATGTAATGTGAATAAAAAAGTTCAAAGTTTTATTTGTCACATACATAGTTATACACGGTACAACCTGCAGTGAAATGCAATTTGACTGTCAAGTCCACAGAATATAGAATATAAACTATGCAGATTTACAAAACAATTAAATACTATATATAAAATAATATGAATCTATATATACACAAAGTAGCAGCATGGATGGGCATAGTGCAAAAAATGCAGTTCGTTGGGTGAGTGAGAATGTGGTGTGCAAAATGCAAAATGCAGTTGGTTGTGTGTGAGTGTCCAAGGATGCAGTTAGGTTGTTTGTGAGGTGGTGTGGGAGCCCTCGTAGGGAGTTTGAGTGTGGTGATGGACTAATCACTGTACTCATTCAGGGCTCGGACAGCTTGCGGGAAGTAGCTCCTCCTCATTCTCTCTGTTTTTGCCTTCAGGGCGAAAACGCGAAAGCGTTTCCCAGAGCATAGCAAAGAGAAGAGTCCATTGTTGGGGTGACTGGGGTCCTTCGCGATCTTCCTGGCTCTGATCTGGCACCACTTGTTGTAGATAGTCTGCAGGTCAGGAAGCTCGTCCGGGTGATGTTTATCAGCTGATCGTACCACTCTTCGTAGGGCCTGTCTGTCCAGCTTCGTGCTGTTCCCGAACCAGGTTGTGATGTTCCCCGTGAGGATGCTTCCAATGGTGCAGGAGTAGAAGGTCTGCAGCACCTTGGAGGGCAGTCTGAAGTCCCTCAGACGTCTGAGGTGGTAGAGATGCTGACGGGCCTTCTTTGTGACTGCATTGATGTAGAAGGTCAATGATAGGTCCTGTGAGATATGAACTCCAAGGTACAAGGTAAAGGTCCTAAGATGGATCCTTGTGGGATTCCATATTTCACTTTTGTGCGTTTGGAGGAAACATTGTTTAGCTCTAAAAACTGATATCATTCAGTTAGGTAAGTCTTAAACCAAGATAGGGCTGTTCCTGAGATTCCAATCCTATTTTTTAGTCTTTCTAACAGAATATTGTGGTCTACTGTGTCTACAGCTGCACTGAGGTCAAAAAGCACTCGCAGAGATACATAATCTTGATCTGCAGCAAGAAGGTGATCATTAGTTACTTTAACGAGAGCTGTTTCAGTGCTGTCTTGGGCCTAAATCCATACTGGAACTTTTCAAATATGTGATTCTTATGCAAATATTGTTGGGCAAATATTGTTTCTATCATGTTAGATAAAAATGATAGGTTTGAGAGGTCTGTAAATAAATAATATATATGGATCAAGATTTGGTTTCTTAATTAGATGTTTAATAACTGTTAATTTACAGGCTTGGGGCATGTGGCCCATGGTAATGGATGAGTTAAGAACCAAGAGAAGAGGTTCAATCAGAGCTGGTAATACCTTCTTAGCTTGGTACGAGTAAAGACAGACCGTTAGCTCTGTATGGGACTAAGAATGGAACATAAAATTTAGACATTTCTGAAGCATAGCAGCAATTGACTATTACAGCCTAACTAAACGGACAGAACCAGAAGGTAAAACAGACTTGGGGGCGCCCTGAGGCACTGGCATCCCTCCACTCCACTGTCAACAAACTCAGTATACCATAAAATCCTCTGCCCATGAACCCTTGGATCTGTAGCCTTTATCAAAGGGGGAATATTAATATTTTTTTTATTAGAGCATCCTAATAGTAGTAAGTTACAGTAGTCTAATCTGAGTCTAATAGAGCTAATGAAGGTATGTAAAAAAATTTTTGCGTTATGCCGGGATGATATATTTCTTAGCTTGGCGATGTTGTATAGGTGGAGGAAAGTTATCCTAGTAATACTATCTACGTATTTATCAAACGATAAGTCAGAGTGAAATACGATGCCGAGATTTTTAGCTACCGAACCAGGTGTAGTGGGGAAGTCGGCAAGATTTAGAATTAGATCTGGTATTTTCTGTCTTGTGGCTTTTTTGTGTGTTTGGAAGGAACATTTTTAGCTCTATAAAATGATAGTTCAGTTAGGCACGATAAACCATGATAGGGCTGTTTGATTCCAATCCTGTTTTCTAACCTTTCTAGCAGGATATTGTCATCTATTGTATCAGAAGCTGTGCTAATATTGAGAAGCACTAACAGAGATACATAACCTTGGCCTGAAGGAAGAAAGAGATCAGTGCTGTGGTGGGGCCTAAATCCAGATTGGAATTTTTCAAATATATGATTCCTATACAAGTATTTGCATAATTGTTGGGCCACGGCCTTTTCTATGACCTTAGATAAAACTGATAGGTCTGTAACTAGATATATTTGGATCGAGATTTGGTTTCTTGATTAGAGGTTTAATAACTGCTAATTTACAGGCTTGGGGCATGTGACCCATGGCAATGGATGAGTTAACAATAAACAGAAGAGGTTCAATCAGAACTGGTAATACCTCCTTGAGTAGGTTTGAGGGAATTGTGTCTAATGTACAAGTTGTACAATTCAGTAATGAAATGATTTTTTCCAATTCTGATTGTGGGAGCGGATGGAAAGCTTCAAGTGTTTCAAGTGCTTCTAAAACAACATTTTGTTCAATATCAGCCATACCAGATGACAGACCAATGGGATTATCTTTTAAAGGTTTTATGTTTAGTCTAATATTCTCTATTTTACTATTAAAGAAATAAAGACGTCACTGGTTAAATTTGCTGGAATCAGAGGTTCAGCACCTGCCTGATAATATAAATAACGCCAAAAAGAAATCTGGGATTATTTTTGTTATTCTCAGTTAGCGAGGAAAAGTATGCTGATCGTGCTTTAGTGATTGTCTTTTTGTATTCATTAAGGCTGTCTTTCCATGCACAGTGAAATACTTCCAATTTACTTGATCGCCATTTCCACTCTAATTTACGTACTACTTGTTTTAAGTTATGAGTTTGATCGTTGTACCACGGAGCAGGCTTTTTAAATCTGGTCTTTATAAATTTGAGCAGCGCTACTGTGTCTGGAGTTGATCTACAAGTATTTTCCAAACCATCGGTTAGCCTAACTCCGTCGGATCTGATCGGCAACGAACTAAGGTAGTTAAGTCTGGAAGGGTTTCAATGAATTGTGTTACTGTAAACGGAGTTATCGAGAGCTTTATACAATAACGAGAGGACGAGCTGGTATTAAGACTAAAATGTGATTCAAACAAAATCAAATAGTGATTGGACATTGCTGTGGTTTGAGGGATCGTATTTAAGTTATATATGTTAGTACATAGTGTTAAAATTAAAAAAGTAAAATTAAACTAAAGTAAGACTGCTAAGATGAGTAGGCCCTGTTAATTTTGTACAATGCCAAAATAGTTCAATATTGAAGTGAAGGCTTTTTTTTTAGCGGATCATCATTCTGCTCAAAGTGTATATTACAATCTACCATTATTACTTTATCACTGCACACTGCAGTGTCGCTGAACTCGCTTAGTCGTGTCTCTGGATTGTCAGAAGAAAAAAAAAGGATAAACCAAGAATAAATAGAGAGCAAAAGGCAAAGTTGGACGTTTGTTTTGAGGAGACTGAAGTGTGCATCGCCATGGCAAAGTTCGCACCGCCGGAGCAGTTTGACTTTTCCAAGCCCGAAGCATGGCCGGACTGGAAACAGATTCACCAGGTATCGGATAGCTTCGCTGCTTACGGAGGATCAAGAGACAGTGCAGGTAAATGCCCTGATTTATTCGATGGGAGCGGAGGCTGAGCACATATTCAAATCATTCACGTTCGGTGATGCAGAAGATGCCAATAAATACGACGTAGTCATTGCCAAATTTGACGAACATTTTATCCCAAAATATCCCCGTAACGTTATTTACGAGCGCGCGAAGTTTCACTCAAGGGTTCAACTTCCCCTGTGTGCGAAAGTGTGGAAGCGTTCGTCAGGCAGCATTATGAACTGACTGAAAACTGCGATTTGGGGGTTTTAAAAGATGAACAGATGCGAGACCGCATTGTAATTGGAATTCGCGACAAGCAGGTGTCACAAAAACTACAAATTAAAAGTGACCCAACACTGCGGACTGCCATTGAAATGACCAGACACTGAGTTAATAAAAACACAGAACACAGGGAGAAAGAAGAGGCGCGGAGCAGATGACAACATAAAATCATTCAGGAAAACAGAACAAAAGAGAACTGGCAGTGTCTCAAAAGTAAACAAAACGACAAGAAAAGGAACATGTACGAGATGTGCACGAAATCATGCTGACAGGAAGACATGTCCGGCAAAAGGAAAAAAATGCCTAAAGTGCAACAAAACTGGACACTTTGCAGCAGTATGTTAATCAAAGGCAGCTGTGCATGAGATAACAGAAGCTGATGAGGAAGATACTGTGTTCCTAGGATCAGTTGAGCTTAAACAAAGCAAAGACGCATTGTTAGCAGAGGATGAGCCGCCCTGGCACACAACTTTAACATTAACAGACACACCAGTGTCATTTAAAATTGTCTTCGGCGCTGACACTTCAGTAATGTCCGAGGCATATGAAACATTACGGAACAAACCTAAACTCAGACAAGTGAAAAATACTCTACAGAGTCCTGGTGGTGTGGTGGCCACAAAGGGAGAGTTTTTAGCAAAAATTAAGGCCCATGTCAATAGCCAACTAAGAAACTGCTGCTTTCGGGTCGTAGTGGTAAAGACTGATGGAGAAAACCTCCTTAGCCGAACAGTGGCAATTAAACTAGGCTTAATTAAGACTCAAGAAAACTTTTTTCACATGGTCATAATGGTTTATTTTGTGTAGAAATTTGAGGAAAGAGATTAATTTAATACAATTTGGAATAAGGCTGTAACGTAACAAAATGCGGAAAAAGTGAAGCGCTGTGAATACTTTCCGGATGCACTGTATATTGCCCAAATTAGCTGGGAGTACAGTGTTCTCCATCTTAGATGCCGAGAGTGGATTTTGGCAAATCCCTCTTGATGAAAATAGTGCACGTCTGACCACTTTTATTACACCCCTAGGTAGGTACTGTTTTAAGAGGCTACCCTTTGGGATTACCTCAGCACCTGAAATTTTTCAAAGAAAGATGTCAGAGCGGCTGCATGGGCATGGCGGGACAGTCGTGTTCATGGATAACATTCTAGTAGCTGGAAAAACACAGGAAATTCATGATCAGAGACTTAAACGGGTCATGGAGACCATAAAAGCTGCAGGATTAAGGCTTAACAGGGACAAATTTCGGCTTAGCCAGCCAGAACTGAACTTCCTAGGACAGATAGTGACCAAAGAGGGTATAGCCCCTAACCCAGAGAGGGTTAAAGCCATAAGAGTTTTGGAACCACCCCAGAATGTGAGCGAGTTGAGACGTCTGCTCAGAATGGTGAACTACATTGGGCGTTATTTACCAAACTCTCTACCATGCTGCAACCACTAAATGAACTGCTCAAGTCACAGAGTGATTGGTGCTGGGGACCACAACAAGACAGAGCGTTCACA
>JAOXYF010000013.1:6050342-6069646 GCA_028565775.1 Sternarchorhynchus goeldii | reverse complement strand
ACATGAGTGCTGTATTTTGTATTTTGTTGCCCATTGTGTAATGATTGATTGGAGGTGCTCATACACTTGTGTCATAGGTGAGTTGTTTGATGTGGGGATAACAGACAGACAGATAGGGGTAACTGACGCACAGTGGGGATGGCAGACAGACAGAGGGATAACACACAGGCAGATAGGGTGACTGACACACAGATGGAATGGCAGACAGACAGAGGGATAACACATAGACAGATGGGGTGACTGACACACACGATGTTGGACAAGGGGATGATGGACAGAATTACAGAATTACAGATAAACAAAGGAGCTAATGATAATAATTTATGAGTTGAGACAATTTATCATTGTCTATCATTTTTTTTGTTAATGCTGCTTATCTTTTCTAATATTTCTATCATTATCTCTTCCCGATGTTAGATCTCTTATCTCTTCTGGTAGTTTTGTTGACATTCAAAGTTTTCCACTTATTTCTATATCAAATATAGAATATTTTTATTATCTAAATATTTTTACATACTGTTATTGCAATATATGTTATAAAAAGCTAGACTGCAGTCTGCCAAAATGTAAGTGAGTAAAGCCAAAATCCTTCTGGGAAAACATGTTGTGAACAGATAAGACAAAGATAGAACTTTTTGGTAAAGCTCATCATTCTACTGTTTATAAAAAACGGAATGAGGCCTACAAAGAAAATAACACAGTACCTACAGTCAAATATGGTGGAGGTTCAAAGATGTTTTGGGGTTGTTTTGCTGCCTCTGGCACTGGGACAGACATAGCTAGAGAACAAACAAGTTAAAAGGTGCATAGGCTACGAGCCTGTATGTTATCATTAAAACAATTACGCATTTAAGACGAAGTCTAATTTAGTATGGCTATCTTGTCTGTTTTGCCACACTTCCTCTTTATATTTGTTTAGAGAAAATACAATTCAGACAAGTTTAGAACTGTTTCAGATGAACAACAGTTGTTGTAATACAGCAACCAACTTTCCTAATTTAACTGCAACAGAAATGTGTCCTGTTGCCTACGATGTCTTTAATGTTAGTGCAAATTTTGAAGCATAAAAATCATCAAAAATTAGCCAGCAATGAAGAGATTGAAGCAGGTCCTCATCAGTGAGAATAGAGGTTAAAATCTTTATTGCAAACCACACGGGGCATACAACAAAGGAGTTGCCCCAAGAACAACTGAACAACTTTAACCAGGAGTCCCTAATTACACCTTTCCTGTCTTGTTATTGGGGCTTCAGTAATATTATTTTTCTAGGTGGCAAGCCCCTAGAACACCTCTTTTGACAATACACCATTGTTCATTATGTCCACCCATTACAACATCTTTTTCTACCATTCTTTCTTCTGTCTGTAAACTGTTTGTACCACTCCTTAATACTCTTATCTAGTCCTGGTCCAACAACTCCCTCCTCTGGACAATACCAACATTGTCAACTGACTTTGCCGTTGTGTGTGTGATATGTGTGCACTCCTACTACCCCCTGCTTGACCTCTCAGCCAGAGGATGTTAACTCCAAATATGATCTTGCTTCTGGTTCCCCCAGAAGTTCTAACTACCATGTAACTCTAGTAAGAACTTAAGTACATTTCAACTAGTTCAAAATGCTGCAGCCAGAGTTCTAACTAGAACTAGGAAATTCAATCATATCAACCCAGTCCTTTCAACCCTGCACTGTCTCCCAGTCAAATTTCACATAGACTATAAATTCCTTCTAATACCATATAAAGCTCTGCATGGGCTCACCCCTGATTATCTGCAAGAACTTGTTTCCTACTATGAGCCTCCACGTTTACTAAGAACACAGGGTGCTGCTTCTTACTGGTTCCATCAATTAATAAGGTAACAGTAGGGAGAAGAGCCTTTTCTTACAAAGCCTCAAAACTATGGAACAGCCTTCCAGAAAATGTCTGGGACTCTGACACAGTCTCAATCTTTAAGTCTAGGCTAAAAACGTACTTATTTAGTTTAGCATTTGGTAATTGATATTTCCCCATAGATAAAGGTTACAGATCCAGGGGTTCATGGGCAGAGGGTTTTATGGTATACTGAGATGCTGGTACTGTCGTCCCACCACTGCACACGTTCACTCAAGTTTGTTGACGGTGGGGTGGAGGGATGCCAGTGCCTCAGGGTGTCCCTAAGTCTGTGTTACAGTCTGGTTTTGTCTGGTTTTTAGTTAGACTGTAATAGTTAATTGCTGGAGTTGCTGCTGCCACACATGTCTACAATTTATGTCCCATACAGAACTGTCTCGCTTTACTTTTACCGAGATAATGGCTGTCCTTGGTACTAAGTAAGGATCGATGAGGCTCTCCTGCTATCTATCCCAGATAGATCTCATCCAATCTCATCCAGATGCAGATGGAAGTTTTTATGTTATAGCTAATTTACTATGTTTTTTAAAATATATATTTATCTATCTTGTTGTCATGGTGGCCGGTGTCGGCCAGAAGAGGATGGTACCCGCCCCCTTGAGTCTTGGTTTCTTACGCCCACTCTTAGGGAGTTTTCAGTTGCCACTGTCGCCCTGGGCTTGCTCACTGGGTAAAGCTGCCTTGAGACAACATCTGTTGTAAAAGGAGCTATATAAATAAAACTTGATTTGATTTGATTTTGATGTACGTATGTTGTAATATCCTACCCTAAAACTTCTACCACAGTTTGGGCTTTTTACGTATGCATGTATTTGTTATACTTACGGGATTTTCCTAAGATGTTTGCTGGTGTCATTTAGTTTTACATGCCACGCCACCAGTACCACCCACCCCAGCCGCCCAGCCAAAGAATAACCTTGATGTAGGACTGGACAGGCTTTTTACCCTGCTGACCCTGCTAATCCCAGTGGAGGAGATCTAGTAAGAGTGTTGTGACCAGACTGAAAAAAATTGTTGTATTACACAATCTCGTAAAGAATTTTGACCGGAACAGAAATCCCTGGGCCACAACTAGAGCCAGTACAACGTCTTTCTTTCTCTTTTTCATTCTCTGCGATGTGGGCTACCGACACAACTGCTGTGGCTAGTCTGTGAGTAAATTGTGAGGGTTGATCGGTACGATGTGTAAAGATTGTTTTGCCGTTCAGTAAGATAAATCAAAGACATTTGCAATTCATCAATAATGTTGTTAACTTTTGTTTCTCTCTCTCTCTCTCTCCTCGGCAGGGTTGACTGCTGGTCTCCTCTGGCAACAATGTGTGCATGTACGCCGATGTCATCTCTGCTGTCCCACCTCTTCAACCTGATCCACCTGATTCAACCTGACAGTGTGCTCCCCTCCCTGTGAGCTGTACACAAGGATGACATTGATCTCTTTGATGAAAGAAGGACTGGCCTGAGGGACATCCCACCAACCTCCACAAAGCACTCCATGCTCAGTTTTTTGGGACTGATGAGGCAATGCTGTTCCAAAGAGCACCCTGACAGAATTGTGCGGACTGAAGACATGATGCGTGCATTCCAGGCCCTGAAAGAAGCTCTGGTATCTCCTCCAGCTCTGGATCTGCTCAACTAAGAACTGCCATTTCACCTGTATGTTTCAGAGAACAGAGTCACTGCTGCGGGGGTCCTGGCCCTAGAACACAGTGGTAGATATAGGCCTGTTGCCTCTCTGTCAAAATCAATTTATTGTGTTTTACAGGGCATTCCTGTCTGTTTAAGGGCTCTTGTCGTGTGTGCACCGCTGGTGACTGATGCTGAGAAATTGGTCCATCCAGGACTCCAGTCTTCGAGTTGATCTGTCCACCATGCCTCTGTAAGGAGGTTATCACACATTTATAGATGGGTCATGTTCAACATGATACGATTCTAAATTTCTTTGTGGGTATTGTGTTCCCTTCCAAACCTGGTATTCGCTTCCTTTCCGGTCGGCTCAGGCAGCCAATCTGGTGCAATTATGCGGCCTGCCAGGTTGTAACCATCTACACTGAGTCCTGGCATGCCTTTGGCATGGCACATGATTTTGATGCCATTTGCCACTCTAGGGGCTTTAGAACATCTGATTTCTAATGCTTCTATTGATTCTTCTTTGATAGAAGCTGCTTCTCTACCATCACATCTGACTATTGTAAAGGTCAAGGATCATGATTCTGCAGACCGACATCACCAAGGGCAGTGCCCTTGTGGATGAGGTGGCTAAATGGGATGCTCTGTCTGGGACGCTATTGCAGTCTCTGAATGTTAATCTTTTTCTGTGTTTTCACATAGACTTGTTCTGTGTGATGTTGAGCTTTGGTTTTTACAGTCACAGGTTACTCTGGATGACTGTTCATACTGAGCCTCGAGATCCTGCACACTGGACAGCACGGGTTTCATTCATGACCCTGATGGATGTGTGGCACTTCCTGAGTCATGCCTGTCCTTTCTTGTGTGACATTTTCATGGCATTTCATGTTGTTCAAAGGTGGGTTTCCAGTACAATCGGCACCTCCTATTGAATAAAAGACGTATGCAAAACTGTCAAATTACTTTTAGATTCATGTCTCATTTGTGCAAGATGTAATCCAAACCACAAAGCACAATCTCCACCTGAATTTCCGTTTCAGCAATGGCAGTTGAACTTCACGCATATGCCTCTAGACAGATTCTCCTAGTGTTTGAGGCGTTCCCTTGGAGGATGCCCGAATGGTGTTAAAATCTAGCCAAGGAATTTGTTTCCCCGGTATGGCATTGACCAGGGACCAGGATTTATTTCTAAGATCACACGACAGCTTTGTTCTTATTTGAGTATTTGTAGCTCTCCCCAATAACGGCAAGCAACAGCAGTTCTTGATATAACAGGTGGTTTATGAATTCTCATCTTGAGAAAATATAAAAACAAGTACAATCATTTTACAAATTGTTCCGCGTTGCCACAAATGACAGCATAAAATCATATGCATCGCAAATAACATCAGTCCTTTGGCAACACAAACAGGCATTATTTTATTGCTAATAAAATAATAATTCTCATATATACATTTGTCAAATAAATAATCACATACACATGAAAATGTAACCGAAACAATTAACACATATACCTCGTTGGCTGCATGTACTGAAGTGGATTAAATATATTGAGAGTTTTATTTTGTACATGGTCACGTCCGGTTTGATAATATTAGGTTTACTGTGGTTGGCTTCACTCGTCATATGACGCTCATTTCCGTGTCCTCGTCTTAAGAGGTAAAGAAATATATATACTTTTAACCTTAAAATAAGTTTTGTTAGATTTTCTGCATGAGAACGCATTTCAAAAGTCTTGATAACTCTAATGCAGTCTGTCATAAAGTAGTCCGATTGATGGCATCTAGCTAATTATGCTGAATGGTTATAAATATAGCGTAACCCCCCAGCTCTCCCCCTATTATTTAGCTAGTATTATAAATTTTCAGGTCTGACGGTACCATGGCGAATAGCAAATTCCAGATTGTGGTGCAGGGAGAAGCTTCGGAAACGGATTCGGACGATGAGGTAAACATTACATCGTTCCCATTTGTACACTCCTCCAACTCTAGTGTCAGAGTTCCTGGAGAGGCATCAGAGACTGACAGCGAAGGTGAAGGAAAATCGCACAAAGAAGTACGTGCGGAGAATTCGGAGCAGTCATTGATATTCAGTAAAGAGTTACTTCCTCTTGTCGTTACTCGAAGCAAAACTGAATTGGTTTCTGGTCCCGACGACGAATTGAAATCAGAGGCCGGCAGACAATACAGCACCTTGCTGCAACAAAAACTGCACGAGAGTAATGCTCGTTTATGTGCAGATGTTAATCAGAGCTTCCGGGACGTTTATCAGAATGCTACAAGAGAGATTCGAATGGCTACGACTCACTTGAATAATTCGCAAAATGGCATTATCAATACCTCCCACAGCATCCGTCTCATTCTAGAAGATCTCAGATCGGTCACGGAGAAAATCGACATCATCACAAACTGTAATTTGCTCCCAGACATTACCAGACCCATCCCTTTTTCTAGCTTGTGATTATCCTGCTCACTGTTAACTTGCAAGAGGTGATGTCATGTTTAAACAGCATTAGTTTTAACAGTCGGTGGAATCATTAACGGAGATGCTAAAAAACTTAAGCAGCATTTCTAAAATCACTCCCTTGACATGACATATATACTGGGCTAATGGCTTGAAATGTTCACTGATAAAGAAGCATATCGTCAAAACTACATTTTAAGATGGGGGAAGAGGGATCCACTTCATTGCTGCTTAATATGTAGGTAGTCATTTGAAAAGCATGAAAAAGTATACAGAAAAGAAAAATTAAAAGCATGAATAAGTTAATTTGAAAAGTAAATCCCAAGATCAGACTCACTAGTATTGCAATAAAACCTTTCATTAAGCTCTGTAAGGAGCATGTTGTGATGTCACTTCAGTGGCAAGGTATGAGATCTTGAGACTAGTGACTACTTCGTGGCTGTATAAAATGCAGATCTCAGCACTGATTTCACTTGGAGCAAAAATAAAGCAGATGGGGAATAACTATTGTACAATAGATCTGAAACTGCTATAAAGCAAATAACAAGCTAAATAAACTTGCATAGATAGATGGTCATTGTTTTTCCACCAATCCCAAGCATGTATGACACTGTAGTCTAATGAGTTTGTTGAAAAAATTTCTTGCTGGTAGATACCAATGTTAACATTTCATGTTTTTAAGCACTGTAGGTCTATGTTTCCCTCACTCTCTGTTAGAAAGTTTTAGTGTCCTTTACTATTGTGTTTTCCTGTAACCACACATTTATTTTTCAATGTAGTAAAAATATACAACACGCAGATCTGTATTAAAGAACTGAATGACTAATGATATTGAAGCTACAGCCTTGTTATTTTGAATAATTCTCTAGTGGACAGTGCCTTCAGCTAAAATTGGACAGTTTTGGCAACTGTCCACAGTGAATCAAGACCTACTAAAATTATATTTTTTTAATTCAAATATGTCTGTCCACTTTCATATGGTGAAATCATAGAGTTTATTTTTGTAACAAGTTCTGTCTTTAGAAACACTATCTAGCCACCTCTTTCATAGAATGGGAGCTTTGAAGATTAAGTGGAGCATTTTAGTATACAAAGTTTTATAAAAATATTATTTAAATTCTGAATGTGTCAAAGTATTAAAAAACAATGTATATTTATTTATATTTGTTTTAATGTATATTTAATTTAATCTCAGAGCTCTGGTCTTTACATATAAAATGCAAGTTTGGCATGTTTGTGTGTCATGAGCTCTTGCTGCAAACAAATCAAATCAAATACAATCAAGTTTTACTTATATAGCGCCTTTTACAACAGATGTCTCAAAGCAGCTTTACAAGTCAAACAGTCAAATTCCTCTTGTACTTCAGAAGAAAGCAAAGGTT
The DNA here is from genome assembly GCA_028565775.1 of Sternarchorhynchus goeldii. NCBI lineage: Eukaryota > Metazoa > Chordata > Actinopteri > Gymnotiformes > Apteronotidae > Sternarchorhynchus > Sternarchorhynchus goeldii. The sequence goes on along the minus strand of JAOXYF010000013.1, from coordinate 6,062,286 downwards.
TTGGATGTTAGTGGTGTAAGGCTTTTATTAGTAATCTCAGAAAACCTTGACCTTTGGTTTCTGTTTTTTCCTGCTTCCCATATTCCTCTTTAGCGGCCCATATCCTCTCTTCCCTTGAACTGATTCATTTTTTCCCCTTCCTGTTTAAACACTGCTCTCTGTCTTCATTTTATTTATTCATGTTATTTGTTTGGTCTTTCTGTGTGTAGGAACAAAAGTATGTATTTATTATTAACTAATACAAGGGCCACTGCTGGCCATTTGGGTGCCCTAAACATAATTGCTTTGTGGTAGTCAGATCTGAATATTTCTTTACTCAGTGAGACATAACCTTCAATGTTAAACTGTACCAAGATGCTTTACTGTATCATATTGAAAATCTGGGGAAATTATCCCAGTTCCTGTAATCAATAGAATGAAGTTCAACTACCACTAAATGACTACCATTTTGGATTATGTTTAAAAACTTTTTTATGCTTAAATTTTTTCTTTGCTGTCAATGCTGTTTAATTATCCTTACTACATAGATCATATTAAAGTAGAAAACCATCAGTCGACCAGAAAAATACTTGATATGTGTTGAATGATATAGGCTTTAGGCTATACAATTGTGCAGTTTTATGAATTTGTATCAACTCAGTTTATCTCTTTTGGAACGTTAGCTGTCTTTCCTTTGTTAATGTTGCTGTTACCTTTATATTATATTACCTTTTAAAGTATATGCCTGCAAACATTAATTTCAAATTCTGATATTGCGCAAAAGATGCAGTTTTTATTGTTCACATCCATGTAAAATCCTGTTATCAGTGTTCAGTTGATGACTTTCGATGTTAACCATGGATGTGTTTCAGCTCAGCTGCCTTACAGATCCTAGGTTGTAGCTGAGGTGGGGTGGGTCCTTGGTAGAACTGTCCTATGAAGACTCCTTTTTAGTAACTGATTGGTCACACAAATGGAACAGTCTAACAGGGCTGTGTAGTGAAGTCACCAGAAAAGTTCTACCTCTTGCAACATTTTTTTTCTTTCAAGTTGCACATGCACAGCAAACTGGGTAACTAAGGGCCTGGAAGAATACATCAGCTGCGTCCTTGAAATTTCTCAGAATGTATGCTGCATTACTAGTATGTGAAGGGTTCTTCTCTTTGGAACATTCTTCTATGGGCAAAGAATGCAGCTTAGGCTTTGGAATGCAAGAACTGACTTTAATCCCTGCTGTTCTGGAACTGATTATGGTTCAAGTTCAAGAGGCTTTTATTGTCATTACATTTGAGTACATGGAGCAACAATACAGTACTAACAAAGTGCAAACGTGCACGAAGGTGCAACATAGAACTATAACACTACAATGAATACAATAAATACAGCTATGACACTACAATAAATACAGTAGACAAGAGACAATTTAACAGACAGGACAGTGCAGGACCGATACGGTCTCTGGTTATATTGGGTCAAGTTAGATTAACTCAGAGTTCAAGATTAAGTTTAAAGTTTGCTAAATCTACTTTTTGGAACATCTTCTGGTTTTCCTTTGTTTGTTGGTCATTACTCATGTTACCTATTCTAGGAAGTGGCTTTAACAAACCTTGAACTTACCCTTGAACGTACCAGTTATCGGTTCCAGAGCAACTGGTTCAAATTGACTGAAATGATTCAACTCCAGAGAAGTTTTTTTTTATTATTATTCATAGCTACTTCATTATGTATTGGTATGCTTATAGTGGTAATCTAGTTGAGATTCACTCTATAGATTACAGATTTTGTTATTACTCTGGGCTAATTTTTTGCTAGCTGGGGGGCTTATTTCCGTATTTTAGAAGTGACTGACAAACACATTCATGCGAAAAAGTGAACTCTGGAAATGTAAACTACAAGCTAAGGGGTAGTGCCGTTTGCACATTTAACCAATTTTTTAGACACAAACACCTTGGTAATAGATTTATGCGTAACACAGTGACCTCACTGGCTGACAGTTTCAACTGGTCCTGCAGTGAAAAACTCATCCATGTCACGAGGTAGGTCATGTGCATTCTCATGTGTACTAAGCATGTAAAGCCTGCAGCTTCTGTTTTTTGCAGGTTGGGGCCGGGGAACTGCAATAGTACTTATCACTCCCAAAAGGGGCCTCAAACTAAATAACATGTACATAACCAGTACATAACTGTTATGTACTGTATATAGTTTTTTATATTTGTTTTCTGTTTCTCTGTATATATTATGTTGTAGAATAACTACTACTACTACTACTAATATTTTATTTAGGAAGTGCCTTTCAAGATACCCAAGGACACTGTACAATAGATAATAGGAAAAAGAAAAGCAGTAAAATACAATAAAATAAGAATAAAAACAAATAGAAGCATCTTATAATATCAGTAAAATCAGTAGAATAAACACAGACCAACACGACATAACACATTAGAGACTCAGCCATAACCCAGTTGGAATAGATGGGTTTTGAGGTTGGTTTTAAACATGATCATGGAAACTCAAGCACGCAGCTCAAGTGGCAGACTGTTCCACAACTTTGGACCAGCGACACTGAACACAGTGCACAGCGACTTACAATTGTGACTAAATACATCTTGAGCAGTTGAGGGTTAAGGGCTCAGGGGCCCAACAGTGGCAACTTCGCAGAGGTGGGGTTTGAACCAGCAACCTTCTGATTAGTAGTCAAGTGCCTTAACCAGTGAGCTACTATCGCCCCTAGTATGTACGTTTACAGTGTACTTGACATGCATACAGCAAACCTTAGACTCTGAGCAAGGACAAGACTTTTATTGTGAAATATATCAAGCAATACTGACCAAAAAGTGACTTTCCTTCCGCATCCGTAGTTACCAGCTTCACATAGTTCTCTTGCATTTACGATTATGACAATGGAACAAAACTTGTACAAAAGTTGAGAATGAGTGAGAAGCACATAATGTATGTGAAGTTGCAGATGCGGAAATGGGGGTGAACGTACGTAATGCTTTAATAAATTTACATTCAGTTTTGATGTATTGATTACATTTGTACAAAATACATTTAGGCCAACACGTAACATACCGTACATTTCCGATTACGTTAAATGGGCAAAATTGTGTAATGAATGCACGCGATATGGATGACACCCGTGTGACTTTTAGACGATACTATTCTGCAGGATATTTATGACGCTTTGCCATGTGATTTTCAAGCCAATCAACTTGTCGCAAAACCAGGATATATATTGAAATTTTAGTACCTGTAGACCGAGTCGAATTTAGTATCGCTGAAAATGTGTGCTTTGAAAGCCTCAATTCTGTTTGCCGTTCTCTGTTTATCAGTGAATAAATGCAAGGGTAAATCGATACCTGACTGCAAGTACCCAACTTCGCAGTGGTGTGACTCTAACGATATTGCAGCCCGGTGCGAGGTAAGTGATTAATGGGAATTAAATAGTGCATAAACGGTATAGTAAAAGTCACAAGTCATAATTTTAAAAGTCGTACTTTATATTTTTGACGAATGATTTGTGCCTTTAGTGCTATCTAAAATGTATCAGCTATAGCTGAGCTGAGGGGGAAAACTGCTGAATGTTTCCAAACTGGCAGAGAGGATTCGAATGAGTTGGTTTAAGCCAACTGCCTCTTAAATCGCCTATGTAGCAGGTCTATTACATTAGATTACATGTAATGTCACAATAAAAGTTAACAAGATGTTAGACCTTTTTTTTCATTTGAAAGTTGTACTTTGTGAAATTTTATAAGCTTTTGAATTTTGCCTTTAGTTTTTTATCAGTCTTGAGAACTAGTACACATAAATAAATTTAACTATGAGTATGAGAAGACCCCATTTTATTGGTCTTATTTCTTTAGGGTATTAGGTATTTTTGTGTTCGGGAAGTGGGAAAGAACAGGTGACTGTCACAAGATCATGTAGGTGTGACTGTGCACAAATACTTACACATTTCCTCAAGAGATAAAAAAGGTGGTATAGTAGGTAGTGCCTACTTCATTTAAACTTTGGCATATTCCATTTCTCTTTTCATATGGGCTCCTTAATTTAAAAAAAAATCCATTTTATTGCACTTCCTCTATTTATTAAAAAGTGACATGACTTCATTGTGCCTCGTGGGGTTGGGGGTAAGGATAACTTCATTTTCTGCTAACATTTGATTTCCAATGATAATCTTTTGTTCTTCTCAACAGGTACTGGAGCATTGTGTGCTAGCCAACACTACCAAATCAAATGGCATGTCTGTAAATGTGAGCCTGTACTATGAATCCCTTTGTCCTGGTTGCCGATTCTTCCTAACAAAGCAGCTTATGCCAACATTCATTATGCTGGAAGACATTATGAATGTTGAGCTAGTACCATATGGAAATGCCCAGGTAAAGATATGATTGGTTTTCTATGTATAAAAAATCATATCAATTTTGTTCTAGTGACTGATTTGGCTAAATCATGGATATGCCTACTACAGGAGAAGCAGATTGATAAGAAGTACATATTCATCTGTCAGCATGGAGAGGATGAGTGTCTGGGTAACATGATTGAGGTGAGATAATAACACAGTCCACATCCAGAAAATAATGATAAAGGAAATATTTTGTTAATTATTAATGTTTTGTTTTTCTTTTCATGAATTTTTAAATCCTTGAGGACTATGAGGCAGTCTCTAGATCACTTAACTTGTGTGTTGAAAGCTAAAGTAGAACAAAAATGGTTCAGAGTCAGGTTAGAAGGTCCTGTTCATTTGTCATGGCTGGATTCCATTCCCAGCGATCTTGCAGCCATCCACTGCCAGGAGTGAAAGTACCGTCAACCATGAATATATGTGTATATCATAATCCAGTAATCATATACTGCACAAATGAGTTTTATTTCTTCCAAAAGTTCTCCTGTCAATAATCTGTACAAATGTAGCTATTTTGTTGAAATATTTATGTGAAAACATTGATCTATAGTTTCAAATTTTACTCTTGTGATTTGAAGCAGACAACTATACAATGCTTCAGAAAATCTTTAACATTGTTTAATGAAAGGTACATGTTTAATGCAAAGTACCTAGCATGGTTTATGATGTGGATTAAATATGTATGTGTGTGTGTGTGTATATATATAATATATATAATTTTCCAACTCACCCTCTCGGGTGGTCTTTTTTTTTTTTTTTCTCCAAGCTCAGGTCCTCTACCAGAGGCCTGGGAGCTTGAGGGTCTTGTGTCTTGTATCTTTGCTGTTGAGGGTCTTGTGTCTTGTATCTTTGCTGTTGAGGGTCTTGTATCGTTGCTGTTCCCTGGACTGCACTCTTCTGGTCAGAGATCACAGATGTTGTTATGGGGATCTGCTGGAGTGACTGGAGCTCCTAGTGGTCCAACTACTACAGGGACCACTGTTGCCTTTACCTTCCACACTTTTCTAGCTCTGTTTATTTCTTGAGCTTCTCATGTTCCTTGTGTCTGATGTTACTATCACTTGAGATCACTACACCAATCACCACAGCCTTCCTCTCGTGTTTATCCAGTACTACTATGTCGGGTTGGTTAGCCATTACCATTTTGTCCATCTGTATCTGGAAATCCCACAGGATCTTAGCTTGGTCTTTTTCTACCACCTCTCAGAGAGTGTCTCACTAGACCTTGGAACTTCTAGTCCAAACTCGGCACACATATTTCTATATACTATGCCAGCTATTTGGTTATGGTGTTCCATGTATACTCTGCCTGCTAGCATCTTGCACCTTGCTGTTATGTGTTGGATTGTTTCTGGGGTATCTTTGCACAACCTGCATCTGGGGTCTTGTCCAGCCTTTATTGATCTTGTATTTGGAGCTTGTTCTTGTGCTGCCATGATTAGGGTCTCTGTTCTGTCTTTTAATCCAGCTTTTTCTAGCCATATTTTTCTGTAGCAGCCATTACTGTTCTGCTAGTATTTGATGTTAACTTCTGGGAACTGTCAAGAAGATCCACAATCTGCCATTACTGAAAATTTGTCCACTGGAGTGAAGAGTTGACACACTCTTTCTCTTTCTCTCTCAACGGCTCTGCTCAATACTCAGTTAACACAGTAGTACCCGTGCTTGCTCGGTCCACAGAACATGTCTGTGTTGCTTCCACTGCTAAAAATGTGTTGTTTGTGTATAGTAAAATAGATTCATGATGTCATTTGTCAGTTCTCAGGCAAATTTTTCTGAGCTGTACACTTCAGTAAGTATTTGAATTAGACTGCAGGTAAAATGCAGCTTAATTTTTGTAGTCAATGTACAGCATAACACAACTTTGACTTGTTTTTGTTTTAATCTTTTTTTCTTGTTCCTCAGACCTGTATGTTGAATAAAATGGGGGCTGCTGCATATCAAGTAATAGACTGCATGGAGTCAGCTGCAGATGTGCTGAAAGCAGCAAAACCTGTGAGTATTACGGTGGTAGGTTTCACCACTAATCATTCAGTATAGGTGGCACTATGACTTCAATTATGCATGCCGAACGATGGCCTGCAGTCCATCAGCCACCCTCTATCTTGTTCATCCCCAGTTGACTGCTGCTGACTAGATTTTATTTGGGTGGCAGACATTCTCTACACATGGAAAGTTAACTTCCCCACAGACATGTTCATTGGTATCACAGGAGACAGATTTAAGTACTTCACTCAACAAATGATTTGAATACAGAGAACATGAGACTCAGCATTTGCACTGATAATGAGTGAACTATGAACCTTTGGAGACTCTGCCTTGGCATCCCCTCGTGAGGAGTCATGTGTGAGCACTTGAAAGTGTGGATTTTTTCAAGTTAAAGAAAAATCTATTTAAGTACTCGAGGTGAGATCACCTTTTTATTTTTGAATTATTATTTGTAATTTAAAGTTAAATTCTCATTTCATTTTTTCTTTAAGAAGAAGAAAAACATTGTGGTATGACTGCTAATCACATGAAGTAAACAACCCAGAAAATTCATACTTTTTTGCACAAGCAAACAGTAGTTTTGAAAGTAGTTTTGCACTTCACTTGCCTTTTATTGATACTGTATTTTTATTGATATTTCTAGATATAGGGTTTGGGTTTGGGTTTGGTGACTTTTGCTCTGCATTCAACCATGATATCAACAGGTTAAGACAGTCACAAATATGCATAAATAGAAAACAATCATAATATTAAAATAGTAAACAAAAAATACATTAGACAATTAAAAACACTGGTGTTCAGAAGCTAATAAGGAGGTTTTTTTATGTTTTCAGAGATTAGACTGCAAACATTGCCTCCTTCAGTCTCTATTCAAGTCACAGAATAAGAATTAAAATTTTAGTTGTAACACCAAAAAAGCAACAAATATGCTTTTTGGAAACAGGTCAATAGAAGTAGATTTCTTTCACAAATATACTGAAAAGCAATAATTTTCTTACAACAAACCCCATTTTAGCTAAGGCCACTAATGTACGTGTATGTGATGCAACTAAATTTGATTACAATTCAGTTAGTAGTAGCTAAATCCATAGTATGACCTAATGTGTCCCAACATAACTTGAGTACATGAGGACAGGACAGTAAATAGCTGATCCCATGATGTACTAATTTAATAAGTGATAAAGGGATATTCTGAAGGTTTAGACAGAAGTTTAGTAGAATAGTGTAGACGAATACTAGAATGGACAATAACAAACTAACAAAAAGTAAAATGCAATAGTGGACACAATAGAAAATGATACTTTTAGAATGTGTTAAACCTAAGAATGAATATATAAAATGTGTGTATGTGTTTATTATACATACACACACACACACACACAGGAGCTCAAAATTAGAGAACAATGTATGAACACTTGATTTTTTCAGAAATAATGTAATCTACATTGATCAACATTTGATGGATTTTTGTAAGAGGTCCACCATGCCACTAGAACAGTGTTTTACAAAATAACCGAAGAACATCAACACGAAACCTTTTATTTTGCAAAAACATGATTGCAATTAGAGAACAGCAATGACTGTAGCACAGAGAAAGATTACAACCAATTTTTCTTAAGGTTACAACAGTAATCACTAGGATATATACACACCTTTGCTTTGATGACTTCAGTACATCTGTAGCCACAGGACATCACTAGTCTCTCACACCGCTCTGGTGTGATTTTTGGTCCACTCTTCTTCCAGTCTCTTCCACAGTTCTGTGACTGTTGAGGGGTTCTTGGTGTGGTGGAATTTCTGTGAAATAGACTCCGGTCTCAGGCGAGGTTGAATGATGATAGTAAAAAAGTTTATTCAGTGAAAAGCATGAGAGTCTGCCTAATGCACAACTGTGAGGAGAGTTTTGTCCTCTCCTCTCCTTATACCACTCGCAGACGGGATGGTTACTGATTTCTTGATTAGGCAAACAGTTGGTGACACTAGGAGGGGTTTCCTCCCACTATATGGATGACCATGATTGCATTTCCAACAGAAATAGATCACGTGTGTATCTATAGATATACATAACCTCTTCAACCCAAGAACAAACACTTTCTCCTTCTCCCTTTTACACGCAGTGTTACACAATCTTCATGCAGAATCACTGGTTTTCACAGCCGTGTGGGTGATCAGCAGCACCTGGAATGGTCCTAGCCACCTAGGTTGGTTTCATCTCCGTCGTCTGAAGTCCTTAATCAGGACCCAGTCTCCTGGTTGGAAGCTGTGGTGTGGGCCGTCAGCTGGGTCCGGCAGCACTGCTTTCACCTGCTTAGACACAGTATAGAGGGTCTTGTGCAGTGATAGTAATTCAACATTGTGTCGTTCATCAGTGCATCGTCCCACCCCGGCGGTCCCACCCCAGTGTTTGGAGGTCATCCAAACAGAACTTCAAAGGCCGACAGGCCTTCCAGGCGGGTCTGGGGTCTGGTCCTGCACTGCTAGAGGACTAGGGGTAAACATTGAACCCAATTAAATTTTGTGCTCTGGGTGGTTTTGGCTAGGCTACCTTTTATGGTGCCATTGGTTCTTTCCACCGCCCCTGCGCTAGTGGGGTGGTTTCTGTGTTTTCTCATGTCAATGCCCGGATATTTAGTCCGTTGGCGCAATCCCTCATGTACGAATGGGGTACCATTTATCACTTGAGATTCTTTTGGGTAATCCCCACGTGGGAATGAATTCTCACAGTAAGGCTTTTGTGACTGCCTCACTGTCTTGATTACCTGTTGGGAAGGCCTCCACCCATTTGCTGAACATGCAAACACATACCAGCAAATACCTTTTCCCCTCGGCGGGTGTTAGTTCAACAAAGTCAATTTGTCAATCTTGAAACGGTTCGGTCGGCGGCGGGTGTGTGTTTTGAATGTGACTTAACACCTGTTGCATTTTGCGTGCACACGAGACAGCTTGAACAAAAATGTTTGGAGTATGAGGTGAGGCTTGTCGCATGCCATTGTTTACTTACTAATGCATTAATTCCCCCTTTGCTCATGTGACTCCTCCCATGAGCAATCTGCACTAACCCTCGCATGTATTGTCGTGGTAAGCATGGTTTGCCTGTCTCCAGATGAGTCCAGATTCCCTCCACTCTTACACCCCCCCTTTTGCCCACTTCTGTTTGCATGATTCACTGGTGTCAGCACAAACCAATAGGTCATCCACGCATTGTATCAGGGCAGTTCCTTTTGGCATTACTAGAGGTTTCAGACTTTGTCTCAGGGCATCATTTACACTTTTGGAGATTCACAGCACCCTTGACAGTCGTGTGAAAGTATGTTTTCCCCTCAAAGGAAAAAGCAAACCAGTACTGGCTGTCTGGGTGTACTGGCACGCTGAAGAAGGCGTTAGCCAAGTCCACTACGCTGAACCACTGACTATCTGGGGTTATTTGCGAGAGAATGATGTGTGGGTTGGGCACTTCTGGGGCCCTCGGATGCACTGCTGCATTCACAGCCTGTAAATCTTGCACAAATCTCCATTCATCTCGCCCTGGTTTCTTTACAGGTAATATGGGAGTGCGGACTGGGGAGTCATGACATGGTATAATTACTCCAGCTTCCCTTAAAGCTTGAAAGAGTGGACGAATATCCTTGATTGCCTCAGGTTTCAGTGGATATTGATGTTGTTTTGGCCTATAATTAGATTTAGGAATGATTCGAATGGGTTCATAGCCTTTGATTAGGCCACATCACTCGTCCCCTTTGCCCACAGACTGTCAGGAACTGTGCTCAATTCCTCTTCCTCTTCTGCTGAGAGGGTATTTGAGGCACAAATGAAAATGCTGGCTGCTCCAACTAGTTCGATTCCGCAGATGCATTGGAGTACATGGGGAGCTGGTTTGAACCAGACTCCTGTGATGGGACTACGGCGCAAATTTGTCCCTGACACACTTTCCCGGGGGGGGGGGGGGGGCTCCCCCCCCCACTGGGCGCCCATGCACCCACTTCCTGTCATTCTGGTTTCAACTGACCGCTTGCTAGCGACACATGAACAACAGAATGCAGAACTGAAAACAATCTATTTTGGTCATCTGAGAGCTGCACCAATGCCGCAGCCCACTCACAATCCCATACTATAGCTGTCACCGTCAATAAATCACTTAGTCCAACATGAATCCTTGTTTCATAGTCTGTACTCGGGCCTTCACTCACCCTCATGGTGCAGTGTAATGAGCCCCAAGGCTTTAGTGTCAAATTCTCTGTCAAACAGTCACGTACTTAGTCATAGAAGCGAGTCCAGCAAGTGTTAGCAGTCTGCTGTAGTTCATAAGCATTCATTGGCAAGCCCGCACCCAGCTGGATTCCCTCAAAATTGGGAATCCACTCTAAAAACACACCGTTACACATTAGAGAGGTCCAACTCCTGCTGCCGAAAACATTCCGCAAATCATGACACTTCCTCCTCCACCTTTCACTGACTTCTTTACACACTTTGGGTTCAGTCTTTCCCCAGTTTGTCAACGAACATAATGTTTCACATCAGACCCAAATAAATTAAACTTGCTTTCATCACTAAAATGAACTCTGGACCACTTTGCCTCTGTCCACACAACATGCTCCTTTGCAAAAGTGAGTTTAACTTTTTGATTCTTTCTGCTAATGAAAGGTTTGGGCACTGCCCAGTAGGCTTTCAGTCCAAATGCTCTTAAATGTTGACACTGTATGACGAGACACATCCTTACCCTGTTTAGCGCTGAACTTTCCGCTGCAGTGTTGAATCGAATACCGATGGAGATTCTCCGCATTATCTTGTCCTCTCTTGCATTTGTCTTTCGTGGGTGACAAGCCTTCTTGGGGGACTTGAATGAGTTTGTGATGTAAAGATGCAATATCTAGAAATCGTAGACTTGGAACGACCAGCTTCTCTTGCTATGGCTGAGAAGCTTTGGCCTTCATCTAGACAACCTGCTACCGGAGGGTTTGTCACTTTGGAATGGCTCACTATTTTTACGAAGTCAGTGAAAACCGGAAAGTTAGGCTGCCGGTTAAATAGGGTTTGTCAGATACTTAAAGAAATTAGCACCAGGTGCCAGATTAACACCAATAACTTCTCTAATTTTGATCAGTGTTCTTTTTCAACTCTATTATTTAAGTTTTTTATGCTGTGCTTTAGAATATACAATTTATGAAATAAGCTTAAAATACTGCTATTTCACTCCTGTTAGGATAATTTCATATAGGACTACACAATGACCTTGACATTTATTAAATTGTGTGGTGTTCTCTAATTTTGATCTCCAGTGTGTGTCCATTCACCAAAACCAGTTCTGTCTGTCAAAAAATTCTAAAAGCAACACCAAAAGCTGATCAGGTATAGGTGCAGGTCATAAAATTTGAATATAATGGAAAAAGTTGATTTATTTCAGTAATTCCGTTCAAAAAGTGGATCTTGTATATTATATTCATTCATTACACACAGACTGATATATTTCAAATGTTTATTTTCATTTTGATTATTATAACTGACAGCTAATGAAAATCCCAAATTCAGTATCTCAGAAAATTAGAATATTGTGAAAAGGTTCAATATTGAAGA
>JAOXYF010000013.1:6018950-6030887 GCA_028565775.1 Sternarchorhynchus goeldii | reverse complement strand
TAATACAGGTAATGAGTGGAGGACAGAGGAGCCTCTTAAAGAAGTTACAGGTCTGTGACAGCCAGAAATCTTACTTGCTTGTAGGTGATCAAATACTTATTTTCTACCATTATTTACAAATAAATTCTTTAAAAATCAGGCAATGTGATTTTCTGAAATTATTTTTCTCATTTTGTTTCTCATAGTTGAGATCTACCTATGATGTCAATTACAGGCCCCTCTCATCTTTTTAAGTGGGAGAATTTGCACAATTGGTGACTGACTAAATACTTTTTTCCCCCACTGTACATCCATATACTTAAATATCCTTCCAGCCTGAAATGTGCTGTCTGCGTATTCCTGTCTGCGTATCACACCGATCACATAGACATCACTGCTGCAGACATCGTAACATTAGCTACCTCATCTACCCCAAACATTCAGCACTATCACAAACTATGGTGACAGGAGGGCTTTGGAATTGTCAGTCTGCTGTCCTGAAGGCTGACTTCATCTCTGCCCTAGAGTCACTACACTTCCTGGCTCTGACAGAGACCTGGGTCACTCCAGAGAACTCAGCTTCTCCAGATGCTCCCTTTTCATTCACTCATTCTCCACATCGTGTTGACAGGGGTGGAGGTACAGGGGTGGAGGCACAGTGTTACTGTTGTCTCAATAGTGGCGTTTCACCCAACTTTCCTTCACAGCTCTTTCGATCTCCTCCTTTGAACTTCATGCTACTACAGTAATTTACCCCACTAAATTTCACATTATTGTCATCTACCACCCTCCAGGTTCCCTGAAGAATTTCACTGACAAGCTCGACATTCTCCTGAGTCAATTTCCCGTTGAAGGGACCCATCAGGCAAGTTACACTCTTCCTGCATCTTTGCATAACTTTGAATTGTCAGATGTCATTCTCAACTCATGTATCAAATCTGACCCGGTCCTGCAGATTTCTCCTTAGTAACATATGAAATATTTGGCCTTTTATTTCACAGGAAGCCACCCAGGTCCTTGTGGAGACTTTTGTCATCTCTAAACTCAACTACTGCAATTTGTTACTTGCTGGTCTTCCTCTATGGGCCATCAGGCCAATACAACTGATCCAGAACGCAGCAGCACGACTGGTCTATAACCTTCACTGTTTTCCTGTAGCTGCCTGCATCATATTTAAAAACCAGGTGCTTGCTTACAAAGCCAAAAATGGACCAGCTCCCACCTACATGATGAGAATGGTCAAAGTACAATCCATACATTGAGTCTCGATCTTTAAGTGTAGGCTAAAACCTTACTTATTTAGTTTAATTGATATTTCCCCGTAGATAAAGGTTACAGATCCAGGGGTTCATAGGCAGAGGGTTTTATGGTATACTGAGATGCAGGTCCTGTCGTTTCACCACTGCACACGGTCACTCAAGTTTGTTGATGGTGGGGTGGAGGAATTCCAACACATCAGGGCGCCCCCAAGTCTGTGTGACCTTCTGGTTCTATCCTTTTAGTTAGGCTGTAATAGTTAATTGCCTGAGTTGCTGGTGCCACACTTATGAAATGTCTATATTTTATGTCCTATACAGAACTAACTGTCTCGCTTTACTTTTATCGAGCTAATGGCTGTCCTTGGTACAAAGTAAGGATTTGACGAGGCTCTCCTGCTACCTGTCCTGGACCAACCACCTCCTACTCATCCTGACACAGATGAAGGATTAATCAACTGGATGGAGGCCCTCATCAGCACCCCAGGTTCCCCCTTGCCCTGCTGTGGCACAACCCCGGACTTTGTTATATTTTATTTACTACTGTGTTTTTTTATATATCTTTTTATCATGGTGACCAGTGTCTGCCAGAAGAGGATGGGCTCCCCCCTTGTGTCTTGGTTCCTCCGAAGATTTCTTCCTCACGCTCTTAGGGAGTTTTTCCTTGCCACTGTTGCCCTTGGCTTGCTCACTGGGGGCTTGGACTCGGACACTTGTAAAGCTGCTTTGAGACAACATCTGTTGTAAAGGCGCTATATAAATTAACTTGATTTGATACTTCGAACATCAAATGCAGCTCAAAACGCCACGCTTCAAGTCCAATATTCTGGGCTATTTTCTTAAAACACAGACTAAAGCTTCATCAATTTGTAGAGTATCTCAATGACCATCGATGCTGCACTTTCATTTTTCTACCAATGCAGAGTAACGTAAATTCAAGTACATATTTGTTATTTTTTGTTATCATTGTTTAATAGAACTTATACTAGTACTAGTGCGATTCTTGTATTTTAGCAGTGATCTAGTTCAAATGTCTACTGAACTCTATCCTACTTACTGGCTAGGATACATTCGGTGAGTCAACAGCGAAGCACTTTTTGTAAGTCGCTCTGGATAAGAGCATCAGCTAAATGCCTCACATGTAAATGTATCTACATGTGCAAGTGAAATAAAATGACACCAGATGGTGGTTTAGGATTGCTGGGGTCTTTATTGAGGAGAAAAATAGATATTACAGTAGATAAACAACCATTTACACTGCAGTAATAAAGAAACAGCAATGCCCCATTAGTTTAAACATCCTCAAAGTTTTATTTTTTTTCTCTTGCAACCTCAGAAACTACTAACAAAAACACACACACACACACACACACACACACACACACACACACAGGACCGGGGGAGGGTTGATCAATCAGTCGGCATTGCATTGCATCAAGTGAATAAAAGAATGAAAGAAATGAGTCCCATTTTAAATAAAATGCAGCGATGTTACATTTTAGCATGTGTCCAATAAAAAAAACAAAACGACATGGAACCACTGTGAGACTGAAGGTGCATCATCCTGAACCTGAGGAAGTGAACCAGATTCAGCAACGCAACCCAATATTGCAACAGAGGGACTGGGGGAGATGGTCCCATCCAAAACCTCAGAGATAATGTTGAAATAATCAGACCAAAACTTACATAGTAAGAGACATTAAACCCCCATATGACTCAGATGGCACTGTGAGCCAGAGCATCCGTCACACCAAACATCAACAGAATTTGGGTAAAATTGAGAAAGATGACATTTGGATTGATGGATTCTATACAAAACTTTAAATTGTATAAGCAGGAGTCTAGCACAGGGTGCACTGAACTGTATTTTATTAACCACCATATCCCACCATCCCTCTGAGAGTACGATTCCCAATTCCTCCTACCAAGCAATTCATAAGATACATATAAATCTTAAATATAAGCAACTTTTGGGAAGAGTCTACAGTCAAAAGATCATCCCAAGGCTGGGTGGTAGGAAGGCATGAATAGTTCAAGAAACGGGAAGTTGAAAATAACTTGAACATAACAAAATCTGTCTCACTCTTTCTTAAATATGTTTCTTACAGTCAGTTGTGGATGACTTTAAAGAGTCAGGCTCTCCTGGACCATCAGCTGTGGATGACTTTAAAGAGTCAGGCTCTCCTGGACCTCATCAGTTTCTTCATTCAGTGTTCTGGCTGTAAAGGTGCAAATGACACATTTTAGCACACTCATTTGAGAGTGATTGTAATAAAAGCATGCATTTGGATTCAAGTTTATTGACTTCCATACAATCACACACCAAACAAACCTAGTAGTTATCTGGAAAAGGATATAAAAACCAAAGTAAGCAGTCCAGGGAGGCATACAGATAAAAAGGCACTGGGAATAGCAAACAATAAAACAATCAGGAACACTCAGAATTGCAAAGAGCCTAAACAACAGTGTGGGCTATATACTGTTCCCTGTAGAGCTCAAACTGGAAACAGGTGAGCCTGACTGTTCAGTACTGAGGCTCTGTAGGTAATGATGTTTTTCTCTTCTAGCTGCAATAAAATCTTTTTCTGTTTTCTTTAAAGGTACTTTGAGAATTGAGATGTTTTGCAAACATGCAGAATGCAGAAATCATGCGTAAAATGTAGAGGAGTTTGAGGAGATATTTACCAACATGATGTGTGGCACTTAACACTGCTGTCACAACTTTTTGTGCCAGCACTTCTCTAAGCCTTTTATGAGAGGGTTGAAAAACATTTCTATTCAAGACTGTGTTTCACCTTATCTATTCAAAGACATCCAGAGCGACTTACAAAAAGTGTTCACAGAGCACTTCATCAAGGCTCTTCCCATGCTGCTATCACACACTAGCTACGCTCTGGAGATTATGTGAGTAATATTTGTGTGTTTTTGGTGTAGTACCAGGCTAACTGAGACTGAGAAGGTGGACAAGCTGCTGCACTCCCCACTTTTCTGGAGAAGGTCAGAAAGTGTCCATTTACAAGACTTGACATGTTTAGTATTAAACAACAACAAAATTAAAACACTAACATGGGGTATTAGTCAAAATCTCACCACGCATGTGTTTAGTATTAATCAATAACATTATTAAAACACTAATGTGGGTATTAGTCAAACCATTAGTCTGACCATGCATGTGTTTGCATGTGTTTGTTCAGCACTTGGATGCTTTGTTGAAGCAGATTAGGTTTGTGGTGGTAAAGCACACAGAAATAGATGTTTTGGAGTCATGTACTAAGAACTATAGCATCATGTGCAGTGAAGAGTTCATAATGAATGCAGCCAACTCAACCGCTTCAGCCATGCAGTAGAGGACCTGCTGCAAGAGGTTACATGCATCTTGATATACACACATATAGGTATATATTCTTACACATACATATAATCAATTTGATCTGGCAAAAATATGATAATATTTTAAATAACTTCATGGGAGCAGTTGTTTAATCCTTTTTTTGGTGGAGGTCTTAGTAGAGAATTCACCTCTGCTGTGTGCCTTAGCTCATTAATGAACTGGTCCAGGAGTAGGGCCCTAGGTCATCAATAAGCTGGTCCAGGAGCAGGGCCCTAGCTCCTTACTAAGCTGGTCCAGGAGCAGAGCCCAAGCTCATTAATGAGCTGGTCCAGGAGCAGGGCCGCAGCTCATTAATGAGCTGGTCCAGGAGCAGGGCCGCAGCTCATTAATGAGCTGGTCCAGGAGCAGGGCCTTAGTCTGCACTGCACCTCCTCACCTGATGCTTTATCCGCACCTTTGGCCTTGACCAGATCAAGACCAGGGAGGTTGTGGCTGTGCTACATAAGTAAGCTGAGTACACATGGATGGACCATGGCCTGACTACCCACCTCCAAATCTGACCTTCCTGGAAGTCCTCTGTGTATTCTCTAAGCTGTTTTGGCAAGACAAAAAAACCCCAAAAACTGTTCCTCAGCTGTTTGATGTACAAAGAAGTTTTGTTATACTTGTGCCAGTGGTATTCTAGATATCTTACCTACAGTATTCACAGCCATATGTACAACGATCATGCTGACGATGTATCATAATGGATAAGATTTAAATCTCTCTATGTTTTACTCTTTTTAATGCAGACTTGCAGTATACCTATCGGTGAAAATGCAAACAACAAACCAAATGCCAGGTAAGCTTTATGTGTGTCTCAATCTGTGTACCTCAGCCACTCATACCTGGAGAGGTTCCTGACACAGCACATGTCAGAGAGGCGGGAGGATGTGTGGCTGCTTCTCTTCTCCTACCACAGCTTGCTGCTCAGTGGAGATGAAGACCGTCTGTCCATCATCAGGGGTGGCAGCAGCAAGGCCAGTTCACTGGTTTAACTGCAAGTGAAATCCCCCGATGCATACGAAATGCATGGAAGGTGACAGACTTGGAGGAGTCTGTGTTTGTCACTGCATGCTTTAATATGACCTTCAGCTAGTTCAGTAAATTCATGCTTCTGTTCTCTAGATGACTAATGAGCAGAGATTTAAAAAGACCAATGTGCATTTCACATTCAGTATTTTAAAATAATGTAAAAATGGTCAAGGTCAAGTTCAACATTCATGTATTTTTTGTATTTTGTATCATGATATGTTGGGTTATGATTTTTTAGAGGAGAATGTGGAGAGCTCATGGGTGATGAGAGGTGACCAGCTGCCACCACCCCAACTCGCATCTACGATCAATGTATTTCGAATAACTTTACAAAATGCAGTACATTGTGTACTTTGGTTTTGTTAAAAAAACAAAAACCCTGCATTCAGTTTGTTGATGCAAGTCGCTTAAGTACCATGTTTTAACAAAATGAGATTTTTGTCATGATTTTATATACGTCTGTTGGAACATATATTTTTGCCAAATGGAGGAAGTATTTTTGCCTGGGCTGGAATGAAGAAACCCTGTAATGTCATTCTTCCAGGTAAATAAAATGTGGATGTACCTTTTTGTACTTCTCTGTATTATGTACTAAGTGACATATGCTGCCAACATCTTATACGTCATCTCACACAAGATAGTTATAAAATTAAGCACTTTGAGCTGATGTATTACACTTTCCCTTGAATTAACATTTTTACTCTTGCACACTTATGAAAACTCACTTTAAAAATGTCATAAATTTGGGAGTGTTTATTGCCAGACTTATACTGTACATTACATGTGCACCCAACAATCTCTTTGTGAGTAAGGCACAGCGAAACGTTCAGGATATTGGGATTTTTTTTTTCCTTTCTCTACACAAGTCTGAACATTTACAGTGTTTTCAAGAAATCAGTAGAGGGGATCAAGGCTTGGGATTTACAGTGGAATATTGGCATGTTTTTTCCAGGGATTAGTCTGTTTTTTGCTAGCCAGCACCTCCATGTCTCGGCAGATCCTCTTACGGGTGGTAGATGGCTGGATGATGTCATCCACAAAACCTGTTACAAATAAAAAGTTGATGTGTCATTTCCCTCACCTCCTGACATTAAATGTGTCCAGTTGTGCATAAAAAGTCTCTTTCCATGTGATCATCTCCTTCTCTTCTGTCACTGTTAAACAGTTTCTGTTAAATTCTCACACTCCCACAACCCCTGTAGGGTTGTCAGAAGCATGTCAGAGGAGGACACATCCAAGCCTGTGTGTGGTGGTCGTACCTCTAACAGCAGCAGGGAAGGGGTTGGCAAACTTCTCTACATACTCCGCCTCTGCCTCCGCCTGGTTCTCCTTCCCTCTGAAAATGATTTGCACAGCACCCTGGGTATAGAGCCAGAAACTTGGTGAATGTCAAAACTGTGTAGAGCAGTTCCACAGCATTATATAAGGAATGCTAAAACAAAAACTTAAATGCACCAAATGTTTAGAGTGTGATGTCTCCTCATCAGTTTTTAGTTTTGCACTTGAGCTACAAAAATCTGGCTTTAATGGCATCACAACCAGACCAGTGTAGCATTCTATAGCCTCACTAAATCAGCCAAACAGAGGAGAGCAAATTATTCATGAGCCCAACAAAAGAGGAAAAATACCTAGTTTCATTCTAGGACCAAATAATCAAAGACTGATTTAAAAAACTGGACAAACACATTCTATGGCACCTTTAATTTACATTGTGGAGGGAACAGTAATTTAGAGAGTATTAATTTACAGTGTGGAGGAAGTAGAAGGCTTTACCTTAGCCCCCATCACAGCCACTTCAGCTGATGGCCAGGCATAATTTACATCGCCTCGCAGGTGTTTGGAGCTCATCACATCATACGCTCCTCCATAAGCCTGCAAGGAAGACAGGATTAAGCTAAAACACACAGACATACACTACCGGTCAAAAGTTTTAGACCACCCCCTATTTTGTTTATTGACATTAAACTGTAAATATCTTTCTGTAACTACAAAACTGAAATATAAATGAAAAACAATGAGATAATGCAAGTCCATTTTTTTTGCACCCCCCCCCCCCCCATTTTCCTCCCCAAAACAGATACATAAGATATGAAAACAGTGTGAAAGTATCCGTATGGGGTAGGACCCACCCAAAAACATTTCTACCCATAAAGAAGATAAAAATTTAAATAAAGATAATTCCCTGTATGCTATGAGGGATGCAATTCAGCTGTGGAGACCAAATCTTTTCAATAGGAGTATCATTTCCATTTAACCTTGCCGTTAGTCTCAGGAAAATACGTCACCCAGCAATGTGATTTAGGCCTTTAGAAGTGGGAGACTCTGTGGGGAAAAATAAACTCTAAAAATGTCTGTGCCACAATATATACTTTCTAGCAAGGAGCAGTAACTTTTCCCACAGCTCATACTGTCTTTAATTCATAGTGAGATCTCTGGGGGGCAGATTCATAAAAAAATTGGTGAAACCAATTTTCAAGATTATCCTTAAATCTTATACAATTAGAATTTTGAGATTACAAAATTCTAATTATTTTGTAATCTCAAAATTAGATTTTTGTTATTTGGTTTTTAATCATGCCAAATGAACTGTGAAAATGCTCTAGATCAGTTAATACTTTCTTAGATAACCAAAGTAGTAACATCTGCATGAGGTAAAGAATTTTGGGAAGACCATTCATTTTGTTCAAACTAATCCTACACATCCAAGATGGTGGCAAATTGCTCCATCTTTCCAAATAATTTTAATTGTCCTAACAATAGGGGCAAAGTTACGTTTCCACAGTTTTTGCAAATTTGGTGACACCCTTGTTCCTAAGTAAGAAAAATCTGGACCATCCAAACAGGGAGAGGTTGCAGGATAGTTACTGTCCATAGGATTTGCCAAAAGGCACAGCTTCTTATTTAATAGTCGATTTTATAGCGCGAGATTAAACTGAATGAATTTATAACATCCAAGACAGATGGAACTGAGACCTTCAAGAGTATAAGAAACAAAATCAATGCAAAGCTGTAGATGTTCTAAAACTTCAGAACCCCCCCCTCCTTAAAGTGATGCCTCTTACCTTTCTTGTGATTACTGTAATTTTTGGAACTGTTGCCTCTGCAAAAGCAAAGAGCAGTTTGGCCCCATGCCTGATGATGCCCCCATACTCCTGTGAAGTGCCTGCAAAGTACAGAACACTCAGCAAAATACGTCACCCAGCAATGTGATTTAAGCCTTTAGAAGTGGGAGAACACGTCATGAGGATGTTCATAAAGAGCTTCAACAGCTCAGAGCTGATTAAATAGACTCCAAAAAAAGTTTAAAAGGATACACTCAATTTTGCTCTTTTCTTACCTGGGAGGAATCCAGGAACATCCACAAAAGTGATGATGGGAATGTTAAAAGCATCACAAAACCTGACGAAGCGCGCACCTTTTACTGAAGAGTTGATGTCCAAGCAGCCTGCATGTTTCAATGGTAGTAAGAGCAGACAGATGGAGAACAGCACGGAGAGGGACAGACAGACCACCACAAAATGAGGTAATAGAAAATAATAGACTAATTTAGGCCATTAAATTGTAGGTCCATCCCAGCATCACATATTAAATTATTAGTGATGCTCTATGTATCAGCATAAAGGAATTACTAAACAATGCTGTAAAGAAGCAAGGGTTAAGAGCTCTGCTGTAAACAGCACCTATACCTGATGCTATTTTTGGCTGGTTTCCCACAATGCCAACAGTACGACCATTCATCCTGGCAAAGCCCACCACAATATTTTTGGCATAGTTCGGCATGATTTCAAAGAAATCCTGCTCATCCACTATCTGTGAAACAGGTAGAGACAGGCATGAAAGAGACTCAGCACTCAAATGTACAATGTTTAAACACCAAGCCTATCTGTAAGTAAGGCAAACATACACCGTGAATGATGTCAAGCATGTCATAGGCCTTTGTGCTTTCAAAGGGGACTAGGGTGTCAAGCCCAGGGACCAGACGATCACTAAGGACACAAGAGTAGATGACAGTAAACAGCAGAGTAATGGCTGAGGCCAGGAAAAAGCCTGCTGTTCACACAGGAGTAACAATTCAGAAGAGCAGTGCAAGTTAAACAATGACCCTCCTCCTTCATAAAACATGCATAATCAATGAAATTGAACTAAAATAAATATAACAATGCTACTCCTGAAGGATTCACATCACCATGGACCAAATACATCTTCATAACACTGGTGCATCAACATACGCACATAATAATAATGTTTTATTTATATAGCGTCTTTCACAAACCCAAGAATGCACTAGTTGTCCTCCTAAAAGTGTTGGATTAACACAAGCACAGCAGCAGTCGGTCCCTTTACCTGGGATCATGACACTCAGTAACAGGTGCTGGGTCTTTGTTACTCAGTGGGAGGAAGTTGAAGAAATTTCTGAGATTCAGCAGAGCATCCACATCATTCTCAAAGGCCCTATGAGCCACACCTACAAGACACAGTCACAGGCACCCGGTTCTGTTCATAATAAAGTCAAAACAATAAATCTTTATTTGTATGGTTCCTTTTAAAAACAAAAGGTAAAATCAGCTATTAAATAAAGACAAAGATTTTAAAAAAATTCTAGTTAAAAGAATAATTTTTAAAAAGCACCTTGAGATTCATATTAGGATGCATGATAAGAATTACAAAATGGATTAAGAAATGGCAATTCAGGTGAACTGAAGAGATCATAACGAGGTCTGAAAGACCAAGAAAACTCAGAGAGAACTTGTATGCTGGCAAAAAAAGAAAAGCAAAAACCCCCATACAACCTTTAGGGGAAAGAAATACCCTGCATTTCATGAACACCTTGCCAACTGTGAAGCATGGGGGTAGAATCATCATGATTTGGGGTTGTTTTGCCACCAGTAGAACCGACAACGCTACGTGGGAACTGACAGTAGAACCGACAACGCTACGTGGGAACTGACAGTAGAAACGACAACGCTACGTGGGAACTGACAGTAGAAACGACAACGCTACGTGGGAACTGACAGTAGAAACGACAACACTACGTGGGGGAAGGAAAGAATAAATTCCAAAAAACACTAGCAAATCCTGGAAGCAAATGCCACACCATTTGTTAAAGGATGAAGCTGAAAGGTGGATGGATTCTGCAATTTTTGCTTTTGCTGCAACTCATGATCCTTCCAACTCCACAAACGTTTGGAGAGTCGGGAGATGAAATTCCTAATTCTAAACGATGTGTGGGTTGGGATTATTGTGGGTATTATATTGCATGAAGGTTAGTTTGTCCTTGTTGCCCCATGAAGAACCATATGCTCCTTAATATGTTTCTCTGATAAGTGTGAAGTCAACTCTGTACCCAGTAGAGTAGAGTAGGTTTGTACATGAGGAGCAGTGTAGTAGAGAGTGAACACAGGCAACAAATAGTGATCGACAAGTTGATGCACAAAACTGAAAATTGAAAGTGAATGTAGATGTAAAGCTACAAATACTACAGTGAATTGCTTTAAGTACGCTGAGGCCAGATATGGTGTACTATGAAAGTAAACGGATCATTTATTTTATGGAGTTAAGTGTCATTTGAGAATGTAGCTGATAAAATGTCCAAAAGGAAAAAGCTGAAAACTTGAGAATGTTATTGGCAGACAAGGCCAATGAAGATGCTAGTGGATTTGAATCTACAGGGTATGGCCTTAGTCACCAGGAAGGCCAATGTGGGTTTAAATCTCAAGTGGTATTGTGTGGGTTTATTGTGTGTGTCGTTGGTTTAAAACTGAGCTTGGAGGGGTTGGGTCAGCGATGCCAGACCTCACTCTTAAGACTTTTTCTATAGATTATGATTTGCCAAAAATGGTGTGCTTAGTGTTTAAGTAAAATAAATTGGTAAATTGGTGTGCTTAGTGTTTAATTATCTACACAGACAGTAAAAACAACAAAAATGTCACTTGACCAGGGAGGCACAAACATTTGTATCTGTAATTTTAGGGTAAAGAGGAGCAGGTCCAATTACTTTTTTTTATTTTAAAAACTCTGAACCAAACACACACCGGTTTTAAAATGTTTCGTTTTTGTTTGGCTAGAATTACTTGCCAGAAACAGCAGTGTGGGTCCTTGCTCCACCCAGCTCCTCCTGTGTCACATCCTCATTAGTGACTGATTTCACCACATCAGGTCCTGTGATAAAGAGGTACGATGTGTCCTGGGAAAAATATGCAATAAATATTATAAAGATTATAATTATTATAAATATTATAATTATAATATAAATATTATAATATTTATATATATTATATAAATAATATTTATAATATT